>VZQC01001139.1:751524-762359 GCA_009823505.1 Rhizomys pruinosus | reverse complement strand
AAAAAAAAAAAAAAAAAAAAAAAAAAAAAAAGAACATAAATTTAAAAAAATGAAGTTAATCCAGGACAATATGAGAAGAAAATATGATCATTGGGTTAGGGAATGGAGATAAGAGATGGTAATTAAGGGAGTATATGTGAGCAAAGTATATAATATAAATATGTATGAACATATACAACTCCTGGGCATATAACCAACGGACTTTATATCTTACTATAGAAAGACTTGTATGTTCATATTCTTTGCTGTTCTATTCAAATTAAATAGGGAATGAATCAGCCTAGATGTGTATCAATCAATGAATTAGAAAAATATGGTACATATACACAAAGGAGTGTTAATTGGCTGTAAAGAAAAATGAACTGAAATTTGCAGATAAATGGATGGAAGTTGAAAATAATACAGAGCGAAATAACTCAAGCTCAGAAAGCCAAATGCTGTATGGTCCTTCTCATATGCAGTTCTTAGTTTCAAAGCTTTGTTTTATGTGTTTAACTTGGAGCACAAGTGGAAGCCAGCAAACTAGAAAGAGCCCTTTTGGAAGCATATTGAGGATCAGAGATTATAATTAAGAAGGAAGTAGTGAGGTAGAATACTGGAGGCAAAAAGGTTTAAGCAGGGAGGTACATAAATGTGTAGGGAAAACCAGTAGGTAGAAGAGAGGGATAATACAAGGGAATTTGTATGAAAACTGATATAAAAGCCTAGCATCTCACAAACCAACATTTTTTTAATTGAAAGGGTAGTAGAATATGTGTGAAATGAAAGAAGAGGGAGTTATAACACGAGTACACATGATGCTTATGATAACAAAAACAAAGTTAAAGGATTAAGTAAGTATGTGTATAGGGAAATGGGGGGGAAGGAGGGTAGTGGGTGTATTAACCAGAACTAAGGTTGTATGCAAAAGTTTTATGGAAACCCACTGTTAGTAAGTTAATTTCAAAATGCAACTGAAAAATTAAGTTTGAGGGCTGGAGAGATGACCTAGCAATTAAGAGCGCCGACTGCTCTTGCAGAGGACCCGGGTTCGAGCCCCAGCAATTGCATGGTAGCTGAGAACCGTCTGAAACTCCAATTCCAGGAGAACTCCATTTCCAGGGGAATCTGAAATCCTCTTCTGACCTCTGCGGCATTGCAAGACACGAGTGCACAAACCTGCATGCAGACAGTACATTCATACACATACAGAAAAATAAATTAAAAAAATTTTTTAAATATCTTAAAAAATAAGTTTGAAGGGGCTGGAGAGATAGCCTAGCGGTTAAGAGCGCCGTCTGCTCTTGCAGATGACCCGGGTTTGATCTCCAGCACCCATATGGTGGCTAAGAACCGTCTGTAACTCCAATTCCAGGAGAACTCCAGTTCCAGGGGAATCCGAGACCCTCTTCTGACCTCCACAGCATTGTACGACACGAGTGCACAATCCCACATGCAGACAGTGCATTCATACACATACAAAAATAAATAAAAATTTAAAAAGTAAGTTGGAAATTTGGGTGGTTAGAGAAGGGGGATGTGCTGGGAAGGGTTGTGAGAGGAGGCTGAATATGATCAAATTACATTGCGTGAAATTCTCAAAAAATAATAAAAATACAAAATTTATTTCAAAGACAGTTATTCAGAGGTAGAGTTCTCTTCTGATACTAACTTCTGGATCAGGAGAATTGGCACGAATTCAAGTTTTCTTATTGAAATAAGGTAGAGCCTTGGGAGGATTCATTTATTGTTATGTGTATGATTGTTTTGCCTGTGTGTATGTAAGTGTACCCATGTCACACAGTACCTGCAGAGGTCAAAAGGGAATGTCAGATCCAGTGGAATCGTAGTTTCAAATGGTTCTTAGCTGCTTTATGGGAGCTGGGAATTGAACCCAGTCCTCTGCAAAAGCAGCCCAAACTCTTAACTACTGAGCCATCTCTCCTTTGTAATGTTAAAAATAAAACAAAGGCTTTGATAATGTTCATTACAGAAATGGTTCTTAGTTATTACTCCACATTTAAATAATATTGGTAAGCACAAAGTATAATGTTTTCAGAAATAAAAATGGTAGCCCCAATAAGAATACTATTTTAAACAATATTTTAATGCTTTTCAGCAGAATTATTAATTACATAGATTAATAACAGGATATAAAGATCAAATATTTTCTTGGAAATAACAATAAAAAATGCCATACTCCAGAATATCTGAATTTAATATATAATAATTATTCTTTATGATAATATAAAAGACTGGAAGAAACCCACAGAACACATTTCATACATGTTGTAAAAGAGATATTAGATTACATAAATATAATTTGATATTTTTCCATCATTCAACACAGGTCCATTTGTGCCTAATATATGTGACGAAAGAGCATCTTGGGGAGGTTAAAACATCAACTTATCCTTGGAAACATTGAGAGAAAGATGCAAGACATCTATGGCAGAGTGCATAAACTGGGGTGGGGGAGGGTGAGGGAGAGGGGAATGTATCCAAATTGGATTGAAAAATGACGTATGAAATATACCAAATGTCAATAACAAAGAACATAATTTAAAAAATAATAAAAATAAGGAATAATCAAAAAGAGAACTTTAAAGGAATTACAGTGTGTAGATGGACAATGCCCCCTCAGAAGACATGGCTTATTAACTCAATATTGCAATATAAGTCATAAGCTATCTCCCTATTAATTATAAGTCAGGAGGGCCCAGGAGGACTCCCAAACAGCACTGGCTATCGTTATTATCTGTGGCTATACACCATAACTTGTTTGTAAGATGTTATTGCTGGGGCTGGAGAGATGGCCTAGCGGTTAAGAGTGCCAACGGCTCTTGCAGAGGACCCAGGTTTGATCCCAGCACCCACATGGCGGCTGAGAACCACCCTTAACTCCAGTTCCAGGGGAATCCGACACCCTCTTCTGACCTCTGAGGCATTGCAGGACACTGGTGCACAAACCTCCATGCAGATAGTACATTCATACACATACAAAATAAATTAAAATTTTTTTTAATTTAAAAAAAGATGCTATTGCTGAGGACACCACTAAGCTTGGCTGCATAACATAGAAAATAATCTCAAAACAACTAGGAAATTTCCTTCCTGCTGGCTAGCTTTCATAGTGCTAGGAAGTCCTCTGCATACTGCTGAGAGAAAACAGGTATCAATGGTTTACCTCACTGATGCACCCGGCAAGCTATAATTCCACTCTACCATGAACAGTATGCCTACTGGTGTAACAGTGCCATGGCTTTTATGGGGAAACTAAGTAACTGCTTTCTAACAAGATTTGAGGCCTGAATCCGTAGGAGGGAATTTTATGTTGGGTCAAAAGTTCATGGCTCAGGAGGACATAGGCCCTATTGTAGAACTTGCTATTATTATTTTGCTAATGAGCATGCTGTCAAAACTGCCTTCTAAAATTTATGCTTATCCCCATAAACCCGAGACGATCTCAACCCTGATCAGAAAAGGCTTCTTTTTGCTGTGGGAGTAGTCAATGTGGACATACATCACTGGTCAAAATGGTGAGAATAAGACTCTGAAGGCTCAGCACCAAATGGGACATCGATACTAATTCTATCACCACCAAAGCTTAAAGAACATTGCAGAAGAGAAAGAATATAAGAGCTGGAGGATAGAGTGCTGTGAAATTCTATATTTCATACATGTCATGCTATGGCTGGCGATGGTGAACTTTCAACATTTGTGGTTAATTGCGCCAGACTCACACAAGATCAAACCCACTAAAATCCTTCCATAGATGGAGTAAATTATCTCTAGGACCCATGTATTACTGAGGAGCTATGGACAGTGAATCATTGCTAGGGAAGGGGGATTATCCTTTGCGGACTATGTGGCTACTGGTAGGTTTCTCATGCTCCAGTGGATGGCCCCATATCCATGCACATATGGGCAGCATTAACTGAATTAGTGGGTTATCAAAGAAAAAAAAGACATCAATTCGGGGGAAGGGCACATTGTGTTAATTTGGAGGTGGAATAAGGGGAGTATGTAGGATCATATTTCATTTTATACATACATGATGTTCTCAACAATAAAGAAAAATTTAATAAGATAAATTTAAAAATATAGTGACCTTCTTCTATGAAACCTTAGCAAAACCAATTTTGAAAAGACAAGAGAAAGGACCATTAAATTAATTAATTTGAATTTGTCAGCTTTCTCCTGATGCTGAAATCACACAAGGACATTATAAGTTAAGAAAATGGTAGTCATAATATGTAATGACCAAAAATTATCTACTCCATATTAAAAATAAACTGAATACAACATTAAAACTATTTCACTGTGATCAAGTGAAATTTATCTAAGGAATACAAAGACAACTCAACAAATCAATAAATGTGATCTATAGCACCATATAAGCATGAACAAATAGCACATAATCCCAATATAAGCAAAATATTACTTAAAATTCAACATTATTTCATGGTAAAAACACAATAAATTCAATATAAGAGAAATGTATAGCAATAGCATAAATTGCATACATGACAAACACATAACTAATTTACATTACCCAGTTTTTAAATTATTTTAAAAAAATGTTAAATTATTATTTGGATTTTATATGTGTGAGAGTGTTTTGCTTGCGTGTGCTTAAATGTACCATGTGCATGCAGTGCTTATGGATTCCAGAAGAGTGTGTCAAACCCTCTAGAGCTAGAGTTATAGATGGTTATAAGCTGTCATGTGGGTGCTGAGAACTGAACTGGGGTCCTTTGAAAGAACAGCAATTCCTCATGTGTGTGTGTGTGTGTGTGTGTGTGTGTGTGTGTGTGTGTACATTTAGTTTTACTGTAACAAAGCAACTTTTACACTTTTAAAATTTAAAATTGAGCATCATCTTTCCTTTCCAGTGAAAACAAAAAAATTAAAAATAAATTATAACAGAGAATGTAGAGAATGTCAATTCCACATAAATTCCTACAGGTTCTGCTGATTCTCCCGTTGAGTGGCAGGGCTCAGGTCACAATTAGGAGATAAATTTATCTTAAAGTGTCATCTTAAACTAGAAGGATGTCTGTTAAACATCACAGTTAACATGCCAAGGAGAAACCATGTTGTCAAAATGCCCACTTAAACCACCCAAACATCTCAAACCCACCCTTTGCTGACCTTCTATACCCATATTTTTCTTTACTTTTTTTCTTTTTATTAAACAAGAGAGTAGACAGATACATATTGGCAAATGTTAACTGTTCATATTCACATAGAGACACAATGTAATCTCTCTGAGTCCAATATACAGAGAAAGGAGGGGAAAAGAATTTTATGCATTCCTACACAGGGCCTAGCACCCCCAGCTTCCAGCAGAGCCAAGGGAGCAGGACATTTTCCTTTTTTCCCACAGATGATGGTGGTGGTGTTAATTCCACAGTTTTTGAGGCAAGAAGGGATCAAAATGAATTTAGAACAGAAGAATTGAGATTCTTTTCCCATTGTACTCTGCTCAGTTATTTCCCCCAAATGTGTTGAGAACCATAGTGTTGAGAAAAGACTTCAAAAACAGGGTGACTGAGCACAAAAGGGGGTATGGGGACAGGGAAGATGGCAACTTGCTCCCACAGACTGGAGAAAATTAAAAAGTAAAAGGAAAATTACAAAGCAAGGTTGGAATCCATCAATGTTCTTTCCTATTAGTAATCTCCTTCCTCTCCTTCATCATCATCTTCATCTCCTTCACCTTCATCCTCATCTCCTTCTTCAGCAATCTCTGCCAATCCTCCTCCTTCATCCTGTTCCATCATCATCATCATCATCATTATCATCATCATCGTCATCATCACCATCTTCCCCTTCATCATCCATATCAAATACCAAGTAATGTTGCAAAGGATTTGGCCGAATATCATATTTGATGACCTCTCCTAATTCATCTGTGCCTGCATCAGAATGGTAGGTCCACCAGGTGAAGATGCTCTCTGGTTCTTCATGCTGCCTCTTCCTGCTGGCTTTATTCTGTGTTTGACTTGAGTGATTCGTCACATCCTTTCCAGAGTTCCACTTGATTTCATCACCACTCTCATTCAGATGAAATTCTTTGTAGAGAAATTTATTTTCGAAGTAAGAGTTTTATCAAAATAAAAATCTATCCTTTAACCTGATTTTATATCTTCAAACTCTGGTCAAATAATTCAGTGCCTCTTCTTCCTCCTCCTCAAGCAGTGCAGACACTGGTGGATGGGAGTCTGTTATATTTCTGTTCTATTTTCAAAATTTCCTCTGTCTATTTCATTTTGTACTTCATCAATTTGTTCAACTGCTTCTTGCTGTTCTTTTTCTCCCTTCTCCACGCAGAGTTGGCAGTCTTGGGGACCAGCAGGGCTGGACTTCTTGGCTTCTTAGGCTGCTGTAGGGGCACGGGTTGCCTTTTCTAGCCCATGCCACAAGGAGAGTAGCATCCGGAACCTGGGCATCTTCATTCCACAGGGCCAGCAGGAGGTGGCCCTAGGCACCCAGGGTTTAAGTGTGCTTCACAGCCGCCCTGTCCGTGGAATGCAAGTGCTCTTAACCACTGAACCATTTCCCCAGCCCCAAAGAGTTTAAATTTTTAGAGCTTTTACCTATAACTAGGAAGAAGACTAATGTCCCCTCATCATTTTTATTCTATATAGTACTGAAATTCCTACCAGGATAATTCAAGCAGAGAAAGAAAACCAAAGACAGTCAAACAGCAAAAGCAAGACTGAAATTGTGTTTGCCGTAGGATGTTGAATTAATCCACTTCCCTCAGGTTTTTCATACTATCTAGCGTTATTTATCTCTCCTTGAGAGAGTTGTATTGGAAGAATACAAGGTAGTGGCATAAAAATGTGATTTACAATTAAATTTCAGTCACTAACATGTTTTTATAATCTCCATTTATCTCTTTGAAACTGATTTGTCTGGTCTGTAAAATCTGGCATTATAACCAATTTGATCTGCCCATAGCAAATTACAAGCATACTAATTTAAACAAAAATATTCAAACCAGTGGTTAAACATAAATCAGCCAGTTATTCATACATGGATAAATTTTAAGCTAATGAGCAGATCATCTTCTATTTCATTAAAATATATCTGTACTGTGTATTTGCTGTGGACAGTTCTATATATATCTGGAGTTCAGAACAATAATTGTTAAAGTAAATCTCATACTAAAGAGCTAAGTCCTCATGTCTCACTTGTAGTAGTAGTTCTACAATGTTAGGCAACTTAGTTTATTTCTTCAGATTCAATACCCTACATTCACAAAAAGTAAATAAAATTAGTGTTCGATTTCCTGTTACAATATTCCTAAAAATTAAGAAATCCATAGGCTGAGGAAATCAAGAAAGGATTATTGACAATTCCAGACTTCAACCGATATTTGAATGAAAGATATTAGAGGAATAAAGAGAATTATTGGAGAGGAAAGATTTATGACAAAGGATGGAGTGAATCAGTGCAATGTTAAAGACTAAGTTGACCCATCCAGCGGGTCAGCCAATAGGGGTCTGGAAGAGAAGGAGTGAGGGGAAGGGACAAGAGACTCAAGGAATGGAGACAAGACAGGTTCTGATCAAGTCTCATTTACTGCAGGTTCATACACAGAATATAAAGGTAGGCGTAAGAGGAAGTGTTTGCAACAATGTTGTGTAAAGGAGCAAACGTGCTGATACAGATCATTGGGATTAGTCAATACTAGGGTTCAAGGAACATCCTGTTTATGGAACATTTCACAGTTAATGTTAAACTGACTTCCCTACAGCTGACCCACTGATCTTGAGAGGGGGCCCAATGGAAAATTACTACTTTGGCTGAGTAGAAGAAGCCAGATACCTGACATGCTCTAGGAACCCCCACACTAAGTAAATTAATGAGCTCAAGTAGGAAAAGGATTATGTGATAGCATGGAAAGGGGAAGATAAATCCAACATGTGCAAAACGTTGATGCTTAACAAATAAGCAATGTTACACACTTATATTGTTAACTTAGACCAATCTGGTCCAGCAGAGTTTGATTCTGCTTAGCCAGCTTCTGATGTCATCTCTGGCTCATACCCTGCCACCCAGAATACGATTAAAAGTTTCTAAACTTGGGTTTCAGATTCTGGAAGTAGACATGATGTGTGACGTCATGAAGCCACCAGTGAGTAAGATGCCTCTAAAACAAAGCCAATGATTTTCCTCAGTTGTTTCCCCGGGATGTATGTCTTTGAAGGGAACTAGTCATTTTTTTTTCATACAATAAATTGAGAGAGCCAACATTTTATATATGGATAACTGATATCATCATTAGTCTGTATCAACCTTTAGTCTAGTTCACTCTACTTTTCTATTTTCTTTCTTTTTTGGGGGGGGGGGGTATTTTTGAGACAGGTTCTCCCTATAGCTTCAGCTGTCCTGGAACTTGCTATGTAGACCAGGCTAGCCTTGAAGTCACAGAGATCTGCCTGCCTCTGTCTCCCAAGTACTAGGATTAAAGGAGTGTGCCACCATGCCTAGTCACTTTTCTCTTTTCAATCATAGTGATTTCTGCTGTTAAATTTATTGTCTCCTTTCTCTGCTTGAGTTCATTTTGCTCACATCTTTCTAGTTTTTTTCTATTTTTTTTTTTTTTTGGAAGTTTAAGTCATTAATTGAAGCTCTACCTTCTTTTGAACAGAAATGAAAAATGATGTAGGAAATACATAAAACATCAATACATAAATTAAAAATAAAATAAAATAAAGGAGGGAGAAAGAAAAAAACATAAGCTTTTAGCTGTTATGCTTTCGTTCTAAGGATTGTTTTGTCTTTACCCGACACATCTATACATTCAGTTCAAAATACTTTTTGATTTCTCTTGAGATTTTTCTCTGTGTTCCATGGATGTAGAAATGCATTCTTTCATTTTAATGCTTTTGAGAGTTTCATAACTTTCTGGTTTTTGATCCATGGATTGAACCTAAGACTTTGAGCATGCTAGTCAAGAGCTCTAACACTGAAACATATGCCCGATATTGTTTATTTATTTTTGACACAGGGTCTCTATATGTACCTCAGACTCTCCTCAAACTTGATAACCCCCTTTTACTTTTATTAGTATATAATGTAATGAATCTTTACATATTACATACATATTAATCATATTTAGACCCATTCCCAACATAGTCTTCCCACTGGTATTCATGCAATCTGTGGCCTATCGAGTAAAGCTTGTGTCTTCAGATGTCCCTCTGTTCGAGTCCATCCATGGGAGCCTAGTCAGCCTATGTAGCTATTGTAACTCCTTTAAAGAAGACCAATTCTCCCTCACCCAGCAGTGATCAGCTGTAAGTTCGTCAGTCAAGGTTGGGGCTATCTCCACTTCCCTTGTTGGGATTACAGATGGGAAATTGTGAACAATATCATTTGCATCATAGATGGTACAAAGAAATTCAATCACCATCACTTGATTTGACAGAAGCTCAGAATTTGGTGGAGAATGAGAAAGTCTTTTATGGTGATCAAAAGGCAAGGCTCTGAGTATTCCCTGATTGTTGGCTAGGTGAAGCAATAACCAGCATTAGTAGGAAAAAGACATGCTATGTGATCCATTAGGTGTATAGATTTGGCTTTCTCTAGCTAACATTAGTTTAGAAATGGAAGCAAAAACTGGAGATGACAGCTATTCATGAAGTTATGTTCCTTGGGGACTGATTATCAGATTATTTTTGGACTTCCTGTTTTCCTTATTACAGAATGACTTCGACTTCCTGGAGGACTAATTTCTGAGTTAGTCACAAGTTATGGACCAGGATTCTGATTTTATTAAATATTTCATTTATTATCTTTATTCTATTTTATGTGGATGTGTGTACTGCCTGAATGTACATAAATGTACCCATGTCATGCAGTGACCTGGGAGATGAGAAGAGGGCATCAGATCCCCTGGAAGTAGAGTTACAGAAGACTGTTAGCTACCATATGGATGCTGAAACTGAACTTGGGACCTCTGCAGAAGCAGACATTTTTCTTTATCATTGAGCTATCTCTCCAGTCCTTTATTTTTCATTGTGATCTGACCATTTTCCCATTTATATCTTGACTCACAGTGCACATATATTTTATGATTTATTCTCTTTTGAATTTATTGTGGATTTTTGCCTTTGTTTGAGACTGGGTCTCCCTGTAGCCCCAGCTGCTCTGGAATTCACTCTGTAGACCAGGCTGGCCGTGAATTCACAAAGATTCACCTGCCTCTGCCTCCCAAGTGCTAGGATTAAAGGCATGCACCACCACGCCCGGCAAATTTATTGTGGATTTTTAATACTCCTCATGAAAATGTGTAAGTATACTATAAATACTTGAAAATGTGTGTTCTCCTGCTACTGAGTCACGTGTTCTGTAACATTATGCATTTTGGTTGAGCAGATAGTGTTATTCAAATCTACACCATCGGTCCAGCGGCCAGTGGGCTAGTGCTCTGCACCTTTGTGCGGTGCAGGGAAGTTACCTGGGCAAGCCTCTGCCGCAGGTAGGGGGTCGTGGGCGGGACCGCCCTACGTCTTTCTTTGTCGCCGGGCCGGAGGGTCCGGCGGCCAGTGGGCTAGTGCTCTGCACCTTTGTGCGGGCGCAGGGAAGTTACCTGGGCAAGCCTCTGCCGCAGGTAGGGGGTCGTGGGCGGGACCGCCCTACGTCTTTCTTTGTCACCGGGGCCGGAGGGTCCGGCGGCCAGTGGGCTAGTGCTCTGCACCTTTGTGCGGGCTGCCAGGGCGCGGGCTAGATCAGGCATACCCCCCCCCCGAGATTGGTGAGAATCCAAGTGGACCTTTTCTTGGAGAACCTTCAGAGCAAGAAGAGAAGAGTGGTTTACAAAATTGAAAACTAGACAA
>VZQC01001139.1:723254-746639 GCA_009823505.1 Rhizomys pruinosus | reverse complement strand
TTTTTTTGGTCTTTTTGAGACAGAGTCTCCCTGTAGCCCCAGCTGGCTTGGAACTCACTATGTAGACCAGACTAACCTTGAACTCAAAGAGATTCACCTGCCTCTGCCTCTGCCTCCCAAGTGCTGGGATTACAGGCCTGCACCACCATGCCTGGCTTTACTTAGCATGTTTTAAATTTTCATCTGTGTTGTTGCAAAAATGAGTATTTTTACCAGATTAATTTCTATTTTATAAACATGTTGTGAACAAGAGGGTGTTTGCATTGTCGTTGGTGGATTCTATTGTAACATCAAACCTCTAAGATAAAGAGATTCTGCATTTGCATATTTCCCCATGAGAAGTTACTATCAAAGTGATATTTATCTCTGTTTGTTTCCTCTAAATAAGCTTCTGCATTTGACTGATTCTATAAAGTTCTTTGATCACACATTCATCGAAGAAGGTTGTAGACATCAAATAAGGATAACTGAAAAGTATCACACTTTTAATATTTCTTATGTTAGACACTTCTCTCAGTTTCTGGTTTTAACAGATTACTTTCAGAGAGCCAAACTAATATTGCTTGGTTTTAAGTAGAACTGAGTATATTTAATGCATAGAGATTGATGAGTTTTAAAATATGAAAATAGATAATCATCAAATCCCAATGTTTTTTGTGACTGTGCTTTATTATTTTGTTTTAGTCATGAGATGAACACTTAATAAAATATTTATTCTCTTAGCAATCAACCACATATTGTTAAGGTTATCCTTTATTTTGTATCATAGAATCCTAGAACCTATTTTCTGAACAGATGTTCAACTTGGCTGCTTTCTTTATTCTCTGTACCCAACTTGAAGGTGGGATTTTGTGTTATTTTTTTTCTCCTTTTCATTGCTGTAAATACTTTCTTTTCTATAATTAGTTATATTGATGTTGGGAGGCATAGAGATATGTGTGGGCATGTCTGATCTGAGCTTAGGGGTGTGTGTGTGTGGGTGTGTGTGTGTGTGTGTGTGAGCTAACATTCCAGCCAGTATGTTCCAGAGGCAAAATTGAGGGTCACAGGACCTCACTGTTTGTGCCCATGAGTTGGGATGATGGAATGATACAAAGGTCTGGGACTGGCTGCTAGGAGGTGTTGTTACACTGCTTTTATGATGACGTTACATTTGAGTAAGGTGGGAATTGTTCTTGGAATTGCACCGAACCATGTGTCCTCCAGCTGTTACTGAAGTACTTCTGTGCGAGTGCTCTCTCCATGGCCTGTTCTACTGTGGAACTGATGCCTTGCAACAGATATGTATAGCAGCTATGCCTTCCTTATTAGTTAATACATTTATCAGTATATATTTCTTTTTATTGTCCATGATGATTTACATTTTTAAATTTAAAGGCTCTTTCATAGGATGTAAGATAACTAAGTCGGCTCTCTTTTGGTTGTCATGTATGTGAAATACGTTTTTCTATCTCTTTAGTTTCAATGTATGTGTATCCTTAAAGAAGACAAGAGTTTAAAGCCAGGCATGGTGATGCGCACCTGTAATCCCAGCACTGGGAAGGCAGAGGCAGGCAGAGGCAGGCAGATCTCTGTGAGTTCAAGGCCAGCCTGGTCTACATAGTGAGTTCCAGGATAGCTGGGGCTACAGGGAAACCCTGTCTCAAAAAGAACAAAAAAAATATAGCAGGAGTTTTTCATGTACAACATATTAGTTTGTGCTAGTTTTCTTTTCTGTATTTAACATATATTAATTGTATAGATGTATTTCAGTGTAACATTTCCATACCCGAATATAATATACTTCACTTATATTCACTCCTGTATTATCCTCTTTTATTCTCCTTCCTAATCCTACTAGTCTTTTTTACATTTACAAATAGTGTTCTACATTACATTTTTTACAATTTTAGATAACACATGTGAAGGAAAACAAGGTTTTTCTTTCTGATCTGGCTTACATTGCTTAAAATCATGATTTTTAATTACATCCAATTTTCCTGAAAAAATATGGTTTTGTTATTTACAAAGAAATAAAATTCCATTCTGTACATATATAATACTATCTTTATCCATTCCATCTGTTGATAAATATCAAGGTTAATTACATGGCCTTGCTATTGTGAGCACAACTGCAAATAACATGAATGCACAAGTACCTTTCTCTGTGCTATGCTGACAGACTTCCTTCAGGTATTACCCAGGAACCTGTTTTATTTTCACTTTATTGCAGAACTTCCAAACTGATCTCCTTAGTGTCCTCATCACTTCAAATTGCCAAAATCAGTGAACAGAGATTTCTATTTCCTCACATCATCCTTAGAATCTGTTGCCAGTTGTTTAATTTTTATGGGAAGAATCGTTTCTTTGGGCTTACAGTTTAAGAACGTATTTAGTCTACCATGATGGAGAAGGCATGGCAGCAATAGTGGAGGCAATTGATTATATTGCATCTGTTGTCAGAAAGAAAAGAGAAGGCAGAAAGTGGAAGCAGAGTAGAAAATCTCAAGGTCTGGTCTCAGTAACTTTCTACTTCTAGTGAGTCTGGATGTTCTAAATGTTTCAGATTCTTACAAAACTATATCACCAGCTAAGGACCAAAGTGTTCAATCATATGAGCCTGTAGGGGACAATTCAAATTCAAACCACATAATAAAGATGTGGTGGTGAGAGCAATTTAGTTCATGTCACTGACTAGCAGTCAGAGAAAGAGAAGGACCAATGCTAAACTGGTTTTTCTCTTTCCTTTTTTTTTTCAGCCAGGAACCATGAATGATGTCACCTAGCTTAAGAATGGGTCTTCTTTCCTTAGTTAAACCTCGCTAGAAACACCCTCACAGACACATCTCACTGATGTTCTAGATGCTTCTTAATTTTTAACTTTATTTTTTTGACGATTTCATACATGCATACTATATTTGCATCATTTCCACCTATGCCTCTCTTAACTCCTGGATGTCCCTTCAAAGACATGGCTATTGATAATAATGCTAAAACATTCATCTCATAAAAACAAAAGCTAGAATGTTGTTTTCCATTTTGAAGAGGAAAGAGAAATACAGGCCAAGGGATGGGATTGGTAAAAGTATAAAGATTGGAGGAAGAAGTCATCTTTTGCAGGAGGAAGTCATCTGTTGCACTGCATTTGGTAATGACAAAATTACCAATAATGAATTGTATATCTCAAAATTTCTGAAAGAAAACTTTATGTTTTCCTCATGAGAATTAGAAAATTTGGTGAAATGAGGGAAAAGATAATTAGCTTAATTGAAACAGTCTACAAAGCACACATAGACCACAATATCACAATACACTCCATAAATACAAAACATAATGAAAGAAGAAAAAATATATAGATTCCGGTCCTCTAACAATTACAAGCTCTCTTGCTTGCTTATTGCCAGATATAGAGATCTTCTTTTTGTGTTCTTGCCATATGATAGTGTTTATGTCCAGGATTCTGTCTATTTAGTTTAAGGTAGCAGAAATGTCTTGAGAGGAATGACAACTCATTGATTATGTGACCAGTATAAAAGTGCCTATGTGCATTTCTGAGTCTTCAAGTAGCAATTCTGTGCTTTTGCCAAGGTTTTATACAAGGAGTATATTTTTTATCAATCAATACCAAATATTGACCATATTTTATAGTTAAAATTATCTGAGCTCATCAAACATATAAGATATATTCACACAGTATTTTTATGTATTATGCCCATTTAATGTCTTAATTATGGACTATTTGTTTCTAAAATCATTATATTAACTAGTTGTTTTGTTGCTGTGACAAAATACTTCACCAACGTGACTGAACAAGGATTTAATTTAGCTCACAATTTGAAGATTCAGTCCATAATATTAAGGAAATCATTGTGGCAGGAGCTTGAGGCAGCTAGTCACTTCCACAGTCAGGGAGCAGAGAGAGATTAATGCTGGTGCTCAACTGTATTTTCCCTTTTTATGTAGTCTAGCAGTTAAAGTGGGTCTTCCCATTTCAAGTGACCTAGCCTAGTAAATCCCTCATAGACATTCCAAGCTATTTACCTCCAATTTGATTACATATCCTGTCAAGTGGACAATTGATAAAATATATCACAGCCACCATTCTGAACCTGATTGCAAAGTAATCACTTTTCTCTGTAGTAAATTATGTTCCTGATAAACACTGATAGAAATGGGAAATGATGAACAGATCTATAAAATAGCTTTCATGCCTTTTGTCATGAAAGAATGCATAGCAATACATCAATTTACTCATTGAAAACTTTTTAAATTTTATCTCTATTATATTCATGTGAATATAGCCTTCTTTTCCATCTTCCCATTTATTATCATTGTCTTCTAAATTCCATTCACTTTTATTTTTGCTTTCTGACAGAGTCTTGTTGTGCAGCTCAGAGTGACATGTGATGAACTATATAGTCCAGGCTAGCTTCAAAGTCAAGGTGATCTTCTTGTCCTAGCCTCCTGAGGGCTGGTATTATGGGTGTGAACTATTACACTCAGCTCCATACCCATCTTTTAAAGCCCAAATAAGGAAATACTGCCCCATCTTTAATATTTTTCTTTTAAAAATGATTTATTTGTTTATTTTATTTGTATATGTGAATGCTTGAATGTACATGCATCTCATGGATACAGCTGTCCTCAGAGCCATAAGAGGGCACTAGATATCCTAGAACTGGAGTTACAGGTGGTAGTGAGCCCCCTAATGTTCTGGGAGCTGAGCCCACTTCCTCTGGAAGAACAACAAATGCTCTTACCCACTATGTACTTCTCCAGTCTCTCATCCTTAATACTCTTAAAGTCTGTACCCACACACTAGAACATTTATAATTACTCCTTACTCATTTCCTATTTGGTTATTACCCCTGAAAATAATTGTCTGAGTGCTTAATAGGTTCCAGGTATTTCACTTGGAGTATTATTGACTGTAGTAAAAGACACAAACATTAAAACTGGAAAATAACTCTATCACAATTTATTATAAAGAAAAATAAATACCACTTGACTATATGGATATGAGGATCTAATCTGTAAGCGTAGCTCTCACCTTTCATCAAAGGAGTTTATATTTTTAGAAGATAGAGAATATTATAGAGATCCACAACTGGTCAAAATGCAGAAAAAAGTGAACGTAGGAGGGTCCAGCCTCAACTGGTACACCTACACCACAACCCCTACTCCTAAGACTCTGTGGACATGGCAGAAAAGGCAGCAGAAAGAATATAAGAGCCAGGTGACCATGTTGTCTGCTGCAAGATAGTGTTTTCTATACATGACAGTGATGCTGCACCCACAAAATCTCAATGATTCAGCTGCTGCCTAAATAAGATCTGCATAATGACAACAATAGGTGACTTCCCTATGTAGATGGGGGAAATTACACAAGATCTCACTCCAAGATGAAGAGCAAACTAGTTGCTGAGAGAAAGAGAATCAGTTTTCTCCAGAGACAAGCTCCCTGGTAGGTTATCTGATCCCAAGCACTCAGCCCTAATGACATGTACATAATACCAATATTAAATGGATTAAAAATGTTTTGTACAATATGAAAGAGGTCATGAATTTGAGAGGGAATGGGAGAAGCATCCTAAATGTCCATCTTTTATAAAGAAGAAATTCCTGTCATTTGTGACACCACAGGTTTAAAAAAAAACTGGCAGACATTAGTGTAAGTGAAATAGCTAGGCACAGAAAACAAATATATGATTGTACTGGTATACGTGGAATTTAATAAGCAATATCTTTCTTCTTTATTCCCATCTTTCAAACTGAAACTCCCAAGACCTATACTCTAAACTGATATCAGTTACTGATATGTCAGTATGAGTTAAAGAATAAATAGAGTATCTTGATTAAGGCCATCACAGAAGTTTTGGAGACAATCTAAAGTGAAAACAGAGCACGGTTTTTGAAATGGAGGAAAAATCATTAAAGTTGTAAAATATTGGTGTTGCCTTTCTTCCATAGTCTACATCACAATTTGTCATAATGTTTCCTATTTGCTTGATGATGTTTTAAGTAAGGAATAAGTTTTAAAACAAATATAAGTCAATTATGGCCTGCAGCTTCATGGTATCTGAAATTGGGAATGAATACCCTTCAATGTACAGCTCTAGCAAGTATAGCCCCATGCTCTAGATAACCAACTGCACCAAGTATTATGAACCTTGCAACCTCAGTGGCGACAGGTAGATTTTAGATCTTGTAAGGAAACTGGCCAAGTTGTTGGAAAATGCTTGTTTAACTCCAAAATCATAATTTAATTTCCCATACAGATGCAACTGAATTAAAGTAAATTTATTAACTGACAGAATAGTGCAATGCAAGAGTACTCTTGAACATAATAAGAGAGGGAAATTAATTTAAAGTAAGATTATACTAAGAGCTTTTAGCTTTCCAAATTGTCATGCCAAGTTTCTAATCCTTTCCTTTCTTATGTGGACACAGAGTAACTTCTGACAATTGAATGCAAAAGAATTCCTAACGCCTCTCTACCATTAAGGCAAAGACTGTAGTAAAAAAGACAAATCCTAGTGTCAATCATCCTGTATGCCAATTTGAATATACAGTTTATAGAATATGAGGTGCATGTGCTATATTTTATGAATGTTTAATACCAATGGCTTCAGAGATGTCAATCTTAACTGTTCTCAATTTACTCTAAACCCTAGAGAAGCCTAACTCAGTGAAATTTGGATTTGATTTGCAAAAGCTCAGTCATGAAAGCAGTAGCATACACTGTCAAAAGAATGTCACTCATTTCCAAGCCTCTAAGCTAAATTTACCGTAGAGAAAATATTCATTGTCAACTATTCACAGTTTAATTAAGGTTACCTAAGAGTTTTGGGAAGAACATTAGAAAATGCAATAAGAATATATGTTATTAATTAGTATTTGTCATTAAAAGGTAACTGACTAGTGTAGACTGAGAAACCATAAATGAAAAAAATCTTACACTTGATAAGTTCCTTGGCTTCCAGTCCTAAGAATTGGAACTGGCATACTATTAACCCTAAGTGATATATTGGTTTCAGTTGCAAGAAATAGCTTCAGGTCTGTAAAAATGTAGTAAATGGTTAGGTGAAAATGTCATAGAAAACCCCAAAGATGAAAATTTGCTCTTTAGTTGTATTTAAACTCATTTCATTTAGGTATCCCTGGTGAATCTGTCCAAAGAACCTGGTGTATACAAAACATAAATCCTATAACTAATCTAAGCAAAAAAATGTATAAGCACTTCTTTCTAGTTTTTCTATAAACCTTAGCCTGTAAATCAATACTATGAGCATGTGTAATGCAAACATGTATTCTAAGCAAAACACGCTTCTTGCTTCTCTTTGCTTTTCGTTAATGCTTTATCCTTTTGTGAAGTAGAAGAAAAGATACCTCATTTTTATATCTTGTGACTCTAGAATAGGATAATGAGCAATAGCCATAAAGAATGAATAAACAATCAGAAGAGAGCTTTTTCAAAAAATTTTCTTATTAATTTTATTTTTTGTATATGAGTGTATTGCATACATGTAAATGCACAATGTCATGAAATGACCACAGAAGACAAAAGAGGAAGTCAGATTCTCTGGAATTGGAGTTACAGATGTTTGTGAGCTGCTGTGTGGGTGCTGGGAATCTAACCCAGATCTTCTACAAGAGCATCCAGTGCTGAACCATTCTTCAGTCCCTCAAAGATATTTTTGAATTATATGCCTGTACTGAAACGTAGCAACCCTTTCTATTCAATATAGTAAAATGGGTATGAACGATAAGTACTTGAAAAGTTTTGAGAGTCAAAGGACCTAGTTTTCAATTCTAAGTGCTCTACTTTTTCACGTGGTAGAACAAAAGACTCACATCCCATTCCATTTTTTCCTAGCTATCAGAACAGGCCAGTGGCACAGGTGAACAATTTCCATACTCTCAGATAGATAGATAGATAGATAGATAGATAGATAGATAGATAGATAGATAGATAGATAGATAGATAGATGATAGATAGATAGATAGATATAGATGATAGACAGATGATATAGATATAGATACAAACAGATAAAGATTATTAAATCCAGTTATTGTTGCACGTAAATGAATTAGGACTGACCGTTTATGTTTGGGCAACCTATTTTTAACTCTGTTTTAATAAGTGAAGTCTAAAGGGCCAACTAAGCATATGCAAGACCAATGGATGAACAGCATCAATAAAGTTACTAAGTGGGGGCCTGGAGAGATTGCCTAGTGGTTAAGAGCACCAACTGCTCTTGCAGAGGACCAAGGTTCGATCCGCAGCACCCAAATGGCAGCTGAGAACCATCTTTAACTCCAGTTCCAGGGGAATCCGACACCCTCTTCTGACTTCTGACCTCCACGGCATTGCACAACACAGGTGCACAGACCTACATGCAGACAGTACATTCATACACATACAAAAATTATTTTTTTAAGTTAGTAAGTGGGGCTACAAGCCTCTGACTCACAGTCACATAGTGTTTCAAGGCCTCTAGAACACAAAATTAGTTTTTAATAGGACCATGATGCACAGGTTGAAAGTCCTTGAAAGATAAGTGAATCATATCTATAAGTTAATGGGATTTATTGAAAATAGATATTTTCCTTTCCAACAAGTTCTTGCACTGGGACATAGCACAAAGGCAGTGGTCTTCTAAGAAGCACAAATAACAAAAGAAAACTATGAATTAGCTGAAAGTGTACTGAGAACAAGGGAAAAGACAATCGTAGTATCTCTGGAAAAACAGATTTAGAAAACAGATTTAGAAAACTAATGTCTGTAAAATATTCTAAGTATTATCATGTTATTGTGAGATTTCCCTACACTTTGAGTGTTGTCTAAATACAGTGGAAAAGATCATAAAGTTTGTTCCCCAGAATCCTGTTACAATTTGCTCATCCTAATGCATTTGCCAATACTTTACAATATGCTTTCATTCCCAGCTATAACTCTGTACTGTATTTTCCCTTTTTATTTATTTATTTTTTAATTTATTTATTGATGTTTTGTGTATTTCATACATCATTTTTCATTTCAGTTCAGGCATATTCCCATTTCCCTTCCCGCCGCCCCACCCCATCCCATCCCAGATCATGCATTCTGCCATAACTGTCCTGCATCTTTCTCTCAGTCTTTTTTTTTAATGCTTAGAAATTCACATTTTCCTCTGTTAATTTCATATTACTCTAAATTATGGATATATACTCTCCACCCATATACAGTAATTACAGAGTCTGAGAATAATTGGTGGGGGATTCTAGAGCCCGTTGAGAGATTCACATTATAGTAATATAGTTGCATTCAGATTAACAAAAATATAACCATAATGTCGTTCAGCTTGCCTTTCATCTGGGGGATTTGGTGTTAGCATCTGAAAATGAGGGAAACCATTCTCCGTTTGTCTTTCTGGGACTGTGTTACTTCACTCAACATAATGACTTCGAGCTCCATCCATTTACCTGCAAATTTCATAATGCCATCTTTCTTTACCGCTGAATAGTACTCCATTGTGTAGATGTAACACATTTTTGTCATCCACTCACTTGTTGAGGGGCATTTGGGGTGGGTCCAGTTCTTTGCTATTGTGAAGAGAGCTGCAATAAACATGGATGTGCATGTATCTTTGCAGTAGGATGAGTCTTGTGGGTATATACCCAGGGGTGGTATGACTGGGTCAGGTGGTAAGCTCATTCCGAGTCTTTTACAGGTTCTCCACACTGCTTTCCACAGTAGTTGTACAAGTTTACATTCCAACCAGCAGTGGATGAGTGTTCCCTTTTCCCCACAACCCCTCCAGCATCTGTTGCCTTTTGTTTTCTTGATCTTAGCTAGCCATGCTGGAGTGAGATGATATCTGAGAGTGATTTTAATTTGCATTTCCTTAATTATTAATGATTATGAACACTTTTTAAGATGTTTCTCAGCCATCTTTAATTCCTCACTGGTGAAGACTCTGTCCAGCTCTTTACTCCATCTTTTAAGTAGGTCATTTGTCTTCTTACTTCTTTGTTTTCTGAGTAGTTTATATATTCTCGATGTTAATGCTCTATCAGATGTGTCACTGATAAAGATTTCTTCCTACTCTGTGAGTTTTCTCTTCACCTCCTTGATTGTTTCTTTCGCTGTACAGAAGCTTTTGAGTTTGATGAGGTCCCATGTGTCAACTGTTGACTTTGCTTCCTGCGTGGCTGCTGTCTGATTTAGAAAGTCTTTCCCTACACCTATGTCTTATAGGTTGTTGCCAACTTTTTTCTTTTATCATTTTCAGGGTTTCAGGCTTCACGTTGAGATCTTTGATCCACTTAGAGTTTATTTCTGTACAGGGTGAGAGGTAGGGGTTTAATTTTGTTCTTCTCCAGATGATGATCCAATTTTGCCAGCACCATTTGCTGAAGATGCTATCCTTCCTCTATTGAGGGGTTTTTGCACTTTTGTCAAATATGAGGTGGCTGAAATTGTATGAGCTCAAGTTTGGATCTTCAATTTTGTTCCATTGGTCAACTGGTCTGTTTTTGTGCCAGTACAAGGCTGTCTTTATGACTATGGCCCTGTAATATAGCTTGAACTCTGGTAGGGCAATCCTCCCTGTATTGCATTTTTCACTCAGGGTTGCTTTAGCAATCAGGGTCTTTTGTTTTTGCATATGAATTTAATGATTTTTTTTCAGGTCTGTGAAGAAACTCATAGGGAATTTGATTGGGATTGGATTGAATCTGTATATCAGTTTGGGTAAAATGGATATTTTTAATATATTAATTTTTCCAATCCATGAGCATGGGAGGTCTTTCCATCTTTTGATGTCATTTCCAATCTCCTTCTTCAGGGGTTTAAAAATTTTGTTGTAGAGGTCTTTGGTATCTCTGATTAAGTTTGTTCCCAGGTATCTTATTATTTTTCAGGCTGTTGTGAGTGGGAAGGTCTTCTTGTATTCATTCTCCATTTGTTGTTGTTGGTGTAAAGAAAGGCTACTGATTTTTCTAGGTTAATTTTGTAGCCTGACACTTGCCTAAAACTCTTAATCATTTCTAGAAGTTTTCTGGTGGAGTTTATAGCATCCTTTAGGTAAACTATCATATCATCTGCAAAAAGGGATAGCATTCCCAGCCGCCCAGGAGGGTTTGTGCCATGCAGGCATTTGGCCATCCGGCCCACCTTGGCATCCACCTTCCAACACTAGAACCATAGAGAGGAACTGCGTGCATGGATAAAAGGTCAGTCATGGGCACACACACCCCATGCCCAACAGCTCAGGAGGGTTTGTGCTGCAGGCATTTGGCCATCTGGCCCACCTCGGCAGCCACTAACCAATGCTAGAACCATAGAGAGGAACTGAGTGTGTGGATAGAAGGTCAGTCAGGGGTGCACACACTCTGCACCCAGCTGCCCAGGTGGGAACCAGTGCGCAGGCCAAAGGACTAACACACACCCCCTGTTCAAGCTACTGATACTGTGGTGGAAAGTATAAACTGCCTATGATGGAGCTTAGTGCCCTTGGGAGGATCTACCAGTGGCAGTGGTTTGAGGCTGCATAACCAAAACTGAGGAAGAAACCAACAGGAAGCAAACTGATTGACCAACTAGTCTTCCATATTAACATTTGAGATTAGTAACAGAAGGCAAACAAATAAACAAAGGGGGAAAACAACAACAACAAAATACACATGCCAAAAACGCAATGGAAAAACAACACTGGCCTTCAGTTTAAAATGGTGCAGGCATAACCCAAAAGGCCAATAACTGAACTCCACATGGAAATGATGTAAATTCCATGGGTAAGATTGAGGGAGGGAGGATATGAAAACCAGGAACAACTGCATTCCTCTTCCATCAGCTTGGCACTACCTGAATGCCTCAATTTCAATACAGTCCTGGAGAACAGGAAAACATGCAGAATTAACTAAGTTTCTGGAACTATGTAGAATGAGAGGTAAGAGAGAAGTTAAAATGCAGCTATAAATAAATCTATATTTCTTGCATGATTATGCTTTTGGCATAAAATTTAAAGTTGTTACATATATGTTCATCAATGCTTGTCATTGGGAAGTTCACATATTTTTCCATAGTTGGCAAAGAAACATCCCACCATCACTTCTTCCAATGCTTCCTTGTGACTATTGCTAATAAGTGTTACCAGGTCAAAAGGTAGAGAGATTAATCAGATGTTTTCATTTGTAAAAGCTTATTATCTGGCCACAGCTGCACAGAGAATACGAGCTCATCATTAATTCCCAAATCATTTTGGTAAACCACTGTTTCAATGATAAGATGATAAATTTGCCTACCTGCAAATAAAACTCCAAACTGTATTTTTAACTGTTTTGGGATTATCTTATGTAAAAGAGTCTTATATTGGAGAACAAGTTTATATTAAATAAGCATACCATTAGCATTTGTCAGCAGTATTAAAAGTAGATAGTAAAGGTCATGAATTTTAAGTACATAATAGTTTTATCCATTGATTGATGTGACAAAGGTAAATCTATTGTCCAATACACTTCATTGATATAAGTATTGAGAGAACTTTTCAATTAAAATGGTGTATCCCAAGTAAACAGAAACCAGTTATTACCCACTAGCTCCATATTCACAGTAACTGGTCCTTGGATATCTATGTCTTCGTTTGGGTAGAGTATGAAAGCTCTAATCATTGCAAGAGTTTTTCATTTAACTAATTCAAGGTTAGCCTGGTCTACATAGCAAGCTCCAGGCCAGCTGGGACTAAAGGGAGAAACTTTCTCAAAAATAAAATAATTTGCACCGTTTTTTTTTAAAAAGAATTTATATCAGATTATATTAAGAAGCTCTAATTGAGCACTGCAATATTTTAAGCCACCCTTGAGGTAGAAGGCTAGTTGTTTATCCATGTTCAGAAGTGAAGCCAGTTGACCCTTTTGACCCTTTTAAGGACTATTGCTTATATTAGTTACCTTGCTTTTTTTCAAGGCCAATTTTTTAATGTTTTTATTTTTTGAGAATTTCATACATACACATACAATATTTTTGACCTATTAATCCCCCTCCTCCTCCTAACTCCTCCCATTTTTACCCTTTATCCCCTCCTCCCAACTTCATGACCTCTTAAAATTTTAAGAATATTTTTGCAACCTACTGAATCTAATTAGTGCTGCCCACATATTCATGGGTATGCAGTCATCCACTGCAGCAGGGTTGGCCTAGCAGGGGCTTAAAGAAAACTGACCATCCCTCCCCTAGAAGCCCTCAGCTAGGGGTAGGGTCTCATGTGCTCTTTCTTTCCTCCATGCTGGAATGTTGACTGGCTTGATCTTGGGCAGGTTTTGTGCAGGCAGCAACCAGTGCTCTGAGTTCACCAGTGGAGCCATCTTGTCATGTCCAGAAGACGTCTTGCTCTGATCCTTCCCGATTTTTGGTTCTTACAATCTTTTTGCCCCCTCTTCCATGATGGTCCCTGAGCCAACATGGGGGAAGGAAGTATGATATAGATCCCCTATAAAGGCTGAACACTTCACAAACACTTATTCTGTGCACTTGACCAGTTCAGAGTTTCTGCATTAACTTCCATCCATGGCACAAAGAAACTTCTTTGATGAGGTCTGAGAAATGGACTAATCTAATTTCATATTATTTTTAAAAGGTTTACTAGAAAATAGCAAATTTTAATGACTACTGATATTTATTGACTGCTTATTACTTGCCAAACTTTGTTTTAAACTCTTCTCATAGATTAACTCACTTGAATGTGTGAGTTACTGCTTCCATGCAGATTTTAAAAATGGAGAAATTGAGACATCAAAATAAGAAACTATTCTGAGTAAGTTTCCAGTTTACTGAACAGACTAGTGAGTCTAGCTCTGAAATCTGTGTTGATTATCCCTCTATTAACCCACTGTAATTTCACTATTTCTCTTCTGCTATAGCAAAGAGAACATGTACATTTACATTGCTTGTACACATAAAAATAAATGTTTCCTGTCTTAATAATAACTTAAGATGACTTTTCAGATGCAATTCTCATTCTTTCCGTCCTTTTCTATAATCATTGTTTTGAGTCACTGCTTTTCCGGGGGGGGTCGGTATTTTTGAGACAGGGTCTCCCTTTAGACCCAGCTGGACTGGAGCTCACTATGTAGACCAGGCTGAAGGCCAATTTTTATTGAAGTTTTGTGAAGTTACCTTGTTTTTTCAAGTGTCAAGTTAGAAAACTATTTTCTGTTTTTAGAGAGGCATATCTTCCCCTCCCAGTTGCTACCCACAATCTATATCTTGTTGAAGTGCTTAAAGTTTTACTGTTAGTTATAATGGTAATTTTTAATAAACATGCCTACTTATTCATAAAATTGTGGCTTTAAACTTGCCAAAATGACAAAATGTCAGCTGTGTTGTAAATGTTGTCATTATGCTATATAAATATATGTGAAATCAGAGCCATCTGGAAAAATTGTTATTGAATAGGTTATACAGAAGAGTTGGACTAGCTCTTTATGTGGTTCATGTAAACAAAACAGTTTCTTAGCTGGATCAATAACACAAAAAGTAAAATTGATAAGTACGGTGTCTCATCTCAGGCATTATGTCTCTCTTACCACTGTGTTTAACAGAGAAGATAATGGCCCCAGAGATAGCCCAGTCATTTCCAAGTGGTAGATATTAAACCACTGTGTACAACTTACCAAGTATCAGAAATGGGAATATAAAAAGGATTATTTATAGCTGTGGTATTTTTACCAATCAATGGCTGTCAAGTAGTCCCAATAACAGTGGCAAAGTCAACAAACTATAATAATAAAAGCAACCTTTGTACAATAACACAAAGCTCACAGCTATTGAGCAACTTCAAATACCTACATCCACAACAATTTTTAAAATACTTTTATTATTTTTACTTTATGTGTATGAGTGTTTGGCATGAATTTGGTAAGTGTGGGTGTAATGTCACGCAGAGGCCAGAAGAGGGTACTGGATCACCTTGAACTGGAATTTTGAATTCCTAGAACCCACAGAGTGAATAACAGCCATTCAAAACAAAATAAGAAACTCAGGTATTTCATATTCTGATAAGTGCTATGAAAGAAATAAAATAGATGTGATAGGACATATGGAGGCATATATTTACCTTAGAGAAGTTAAAGAATATCTCTCTGAAGATGTGACATCTAAGCAGAGACCTAAAAAGTAGAGATAACCATGTATAACAGTACAGAAAGCATATTTGAAATAGCAGAAACAACACACTCAAATGTATTAAGTCAGAAGAAAACACCGTTGACCGTTACCTGTTTGAGGAATCAAAAAAGCACAAGTGAGTTTATGACATAATGAACAAAAGGACAATATAGTGCTTCCAACCAAGAGATGGGCCAAAAGCTACTTCCTCTGAAGTCAACACCACAGCTCTATAGACAACTACTACATTCATTCTACCCTCAGTTCTGTGCTTGAAATAGATATAAAATAGCATATCATTTGAGCACTTTTGCATTTGGATGTCTTGTGTCATCCACTATATTTTCTATAGAAATATATTATTTGCAACTCATGTATTCTATAACATATCGATCAGTAATGCAATGAGAATTATTTGAACTTATTCTAGACTGGGTCTGCTGAAAATAATGTTTCCATGAATATTCTTAAATGCCATTTTGTATTAGTTACTTTTCTGTTGCTGTGATAAAATACCATGACCAAGACAACTTGCATAAGGAAGAGTTTACTTGGGTCATGATTCCAGAGGAATTAGTGTTATCATGGCAGGGAAGGCCTGGAGGCAGAGGCGGCTGAAGCAGAAAGCTGAGCGATCACATCTTCAAGCAGGCATAAGAAGCAGAAAGTAACTGGAAATCTGGCAAGGCTTCAAAACTCTAAAAGCCTCTCCCCAGTGACCACTACTTCCAGCAAGGTCGTATCTCCTAAAACTTCCCCAAATAGCACCTCAGCTGGGAACAAAATGCCAAATACTTGGAGCCTATGGGAAATAATTTTTTCCAAACCACCACAGTAAACATATGCAAATATTTCTACAGGCTGTATACTATTAAGAATTTCACGGATATAAGGCATATTTTAGTAGATACTGAAAAATATATTTTAAAAATAATTGTAACTGTGTTCATAGCAGCAGTGAAATTTTGGTTTATTTATTCTAATATATATCCGCATATTCCCACTGGCATGTGCAGCATACTATATTTCTCTGTGCAAGAGCAAGCACTGCTGATCTCAGGGAAATTTTATATGGAATCATGTATGAAAAGTTGGCGTCTTGCCAGAACTGATTATATGATGATCTACATAATGGCCATGTTTTTTACTTACTCATTGTTCTCCACACATTTGGTAGCAACCATCTTATTTAAGTCATGCCTAAAGTCCACACTGTTGGCATGTTGCTAAGCTTTTTCTCTGGTCCCCAAGGGACTTTACTTTCTTTGAAATCTATAAGTTAGCTTTTTTTTCAATTCTTTTTATTGAATTTTTATGTATTCCATACATAAATTCTCAACAAATCTTAATCTCTTTTATACCCCCTTCCCCATTGGCACCTTCCCACAGCACCCACACTGGAATTCGTACACTCTGCATTTTTGTTAAGGCCTACTGTGCCAGTTAGTGTCCCAGGATGTTCCTCAATGCAAGTTCATCCACTGATATCTAATCACCTAACCAGAGTCCCTCCTTTTAAGAAAAATGGCTCTTTCTCACCCAACAGTAATCAGTTGCCAAAATTTCATCAGTTAAGATTGGGAACTGCTGCCCATTTCCCCAGTTCCATGATAGGTTTTTGTCTGCTTGAGTTTTCATGGGTCAAGTGCATGTTGAAATGATTCTCGTAGGTACATATGAACAGAGTCCCAGGAGCTTGTAGGATTCTATTTGTATATGGTCATGTACCACCTCCCTGGCTCTTACAGTCTTTCCACCCCATCTTCCACAATGGTCCCTAAGCCCTAGGTAACTGAGGCTTAATATAGGAAACCTGTCCATGGACCCGCACTCTGCAGACTTCTAATCTCCACAGTTTGGCCATTTATAACCTTTTGTATTCCTGGAGCTCTGTACGTATAGAGGTTGCATTCTAGATGTGCTACTTAGGCTTAGGCAATTCACAGTCAATGTTTGTGTGTGACCAATTGTGGTACTCCATAATAGTTGTGCTCTGGTGTAAAAGAGGCTGCTCTGATGAGTGGTGACTGGGACATTTGTCTGTAAATATAAAGACATGTATTTTGCACTTTCTAAGAAGTTACATTAGTCTAGGGATGTGACAACCTTGGGGATTTCTCTAATATCTATGACCTCTTCATTCATATGCATTTACCTATGTTTACAGTATCACACATGAGTTTCCTCCCATTGAGTGGGTTTTAAGTCCAATTTTTCAGCTGTTGTTTGCCCCTGATAAAATTGCAACTACTGTTCTAATGTCATATGTTGAACCAGACATTGATATGGATATTTGGTCTTAAAGCTCTCCAAAGCTATGTGAGCAAGTCTTCAGGGGAAATGGCTTCCAGGTTAGTTCCATAACTCCAAATCCTCTATGAACTATGTATTGTGTTCAGAGATCCAATCAAGAGCTGTGGCAATAGCCTGTGCAATTTTGAGGGTCTCTTAAACTATACTGGCTAACAACTCATAGGAAGGTTTTTACTGTCTGCCATTGTTTCTTGTTATGTAGCCTTCAGCCATGCACATGGACTCATGTAGAGGTATTGTGTGTGTGTAATTTGTCATTAGCTTGATAGACTAATGTGATTTGCTCTTGTATTTTACACTACCTAGCCATTGTTTGTGTCTCCTCTCTCTCACTCCATGCCTAAAATTCCCTCCATGTCTTCCCCATTTAAAATGTCTCTAGGGCTGGAGAGATGGCCTAGCGGTTAAGAGCGCCGACCGCTCTTGCAGAGGACCTGGGTTCGATCCCCAGCACCCACATGGAGGCCAAGAACCGTCTGAAACTCCAATTCCAGGAGAACTCCAGTTCCAGGGGAATCCGAGACCATCTTCTGACCTCCGCGGCATTGCACGACACGGGTGCACAGACTTGCATGCAGACAGTACATTCATACACATACAGAAATAAATAAAATTAAAAAAAAATAAAAAAATAAAATGTCTCTATTTCCCCCCATTTATCCCTTGTTAATACCAGTCTTCTATGGTCCCACCTTTCTTAAGCCCCTTCTTTCCCATTTATCCCCAAATTTCCTTGTATGACCCTCCTTTTCCTTTCTTTTAAATGCCATAATTTTATCCATTTCTACCATAGTAACACCCGTCTCCTACTAGTCTTCTCTTTCAGGTTCCTTCCTTCTCTTTACCTCTCTGGTTCCTTTCCATTTTCCTGGTTCCTACATTTACATCAAGATATATAATTGCATATAAGGATTTTTGCTAGTATCTAGACATGCGGGAGAACAAAACGTTGTTTGTTTTTCTGAGGTGGTGTAACTTCACTTAGCATAACAGCTTCTAGTTCCATCCATTTACCTGTACATTTCATGATGTCGATTGTGAGTAGTCCATTGAGTAGAACTCCATTGCATAAATATATCACATTTTCATTATCCAATTTCCAGTTGAGGGACACTTATGTTGTTTCCATCTCTTAGCTATTGTACAAAGAGATAACAGGTACAAACATGGATGTACAATTATATCCATGAGTCCATTGGGTAAATACCAAAAAGTGGTATAACCAAGGCAAATGGTAAGTTCATTTTTAGTTTTTTTTTTCCTTTTTTTTTCTTCATTTTCATTTTTCCTTTTTTAAGAGTTCTCCACACTGCTTTCCATAGGGATTGCGTGAGCATTCCTATTTGTCTACATCCTCTCCACCATTTGGTATCATTTATTCTTTTGATCTTAGCCTGCCTGACTGGGATAAGTTAACATATTAAAATGGTTTGAATATGTACATTCTTAATGACTAACCATGTTGAACACTTTTTAGGATGTTTCTTCACTCTTTTTTTTTTTTTTTTTTTTTGTTTTTTGGTTTTCTTTCTTGAGTAGGGTCCCACGTGCCCAGCTAGCATGCAATGCTCTATGTCCCCAGGGCTGGCCTTGAACTCTACAGAGATCTGCCTGCCTCGTTACGTCACTGGGAATAAGTATATGAAAGCCAGGCCAACTTTTTGTTCTTTCTTTATTGAGACGCTGTTCAGATCCTTAGCTTATCTTTTAATTGGAATACACCTGTTTCCTTGATTCTTTGTTTTCTCAAGTTTTTTTAAATTGTCTGGGTGTTAAATACCCTTTACAGATGTGTCCACTGTAAGATTTTCTCCCAGCTTTGTGGATTTCTCTGCGCTTCGGGATTTTTTTGTTTCTTTCGCTGTACAGGAGCTTTCTAGTTGAATGATGTCCCATTTGCTGACTGTTGACCTTAATTCCTGGCCAATTATGTCTGATTTAGAAGTCCTTTCCTACAATCTGTTCTGGTAGTTTACTTCCAATGTTTTCTTCTGCTTCCTTCTTATCTTCTTTCTTCTTTCTTCTTCTTCTTCTCTTTTTTTTTTTTTTATTTTTTTTTTGGTTTTTTCGAGACAGGGTCTCCCTGTAGCCCCAGCTGTCCTGGAACTCGCTCTGTAGACCAGGCTGGCCTTGAACTCACAAAGATCTGCCTGCCTCTGCCTCCCAAGTTCTAGGATTAAAGGCCTGCGCCACCACGACAATGTTTTATTCCAACAGTTTCAGAGTTTCAGGTTTCACACTGAGGTATTTCATCCTTGGAGTTGACATTTGTGCAAGGTGTAAGATAAGGGTCTAGTTTCATTCTTCTATAGGTGGAGATCCAGTCTTGCAAGCACCATTTGCTGAAGATGATATTTTTCTTCCAGGGGGTGTACTTGGACCCTTTGTCAAATATCACATGGCTGAAATTGCATTTATTCAGGATTGGGTTTTTACCTATATTGCATCCATCTATGGATCTACTCTGCCAGTACCACACAGTTTTTAATCACTGTATCTCCATAACATAATTTGAAATCTGGTATAGTAATACCCCCCCAAGTATTGCTTTTGATTATTCTTTAAAACTCTCTGTCCTGCATTATATCTAGGGGGTTTTCATTGTAGAAATCTTCTTTAGGACTGGTGGTGTTTAGTGGGAACATATTATTTGGGTTTTTCATATTATTATTTTGACATGTAAAGAAATGTTATACTTTATCATTTAATACAAGATTATATTTTTTGGTTAATTAAGCAATTAGATATGGAATATGATATATAAACCAGTATTAAAGACAAAATAAAACATGATATGTATATGTGTGTGTTCTGTGTTATGGCAAAGATCAGAATAAACACATCACAAAATCCAGTTAAAGTATTAAAATGATGTATTGAGATTAGTGCTATCTATATTTTGTTCTCAGGCTAAATACATTTATAACATTTTTATTACTTTTACCTACATTTGACAAATTTATAATAATTTTTCCTTATGTATTCATTTCATTGTGATTTATGAGATAGTAGGAACAATCTTAGTAGTTATCTTCTTTATGTTACTGCCACATAACACAAGATCTATTATACAACTGGATTACACACAAAGCACACAAATACACAGATATCAAGAGATCCAGGGATGGTCTAACATACATAAATCAATAAATGTCATAAAGCACACAAACAGACTGAAAGACAAAAACCACATGATCATCTCAATCAATGCAGGAAAAGCCTTGGACAAAATCCAGCATGCCTTCATGTTTAAAGTCCTAGAGAGAACTGGAACAGAGGGAACATTAATCAACATAATCAAAGCCATATAAAACAAACCCACAGCCAACATCATTATAAATGGAGAAAAATTAGAAGCATTCCCCTTAAAGTTAGGAACCCAACAAAGCTGCCCCCTATCTCCATTCCTCTTCAATATAATGTTTGAAACTCTTGCTAGAGCAATAAGATAAGAGGGAAATTAAAGGAGTATTAATTGGAAAATTGTAGGACAAACTATCCCTTTTCACAGATGACATGATAGTTTGTCTAAGGGATACTAAAAACTCCACCAGAAGACCCCTAGAAATGATTAAGAGTTTCAGTAAAGTGGAGGGATAAAAATTAACCTAGAAAAAAATCAGTAGCCTTTTTTATACCAACAACAAGCAATTGGAGAAGGAATATAAGGAGATCTTTCCACTCACAATAGCCTCAAAAAATATCTAGGAACAAACCTAACCAAAGATACCAACAATCTCTACAATGAAAAAATTAAACACCTGAAGAAGATTGAGGAGTACACCAGAAGATGGAAAGACCTCCCATGCTTGTGGATTGTAAGAATTAGTATAGTAAAAATGTCCTTCTTACCCAAATTAATATACAGATTCAATGCAATCTCAATAAAAATACCCATGAGTTTCTTCACAGACCTAAAATATCCTTAAATTTCTATGGAGAAAAAGACCCCAGATAACCAAAACAACTCTGATCAAAAAAGAGCAATACCTGGGGGATAACTATACCAAACTTCAAACTATCTTACAGGGCTGTAGTCATAGAAAAGCTTGTTACTGGCACAAAATCAGACCCACAGATCAATGGAACAAAACAGAAGATACAAACCTGAGCACATGCAATTTCATCCACCTCATATTTGACAAAGGGGCCAAGAAGACTCAATGCAGGAAAGACAGCATCTTCAGCAAGTGGTGTTGGCAAAACTGGATCACCACTTGTACAAGAATAAAATTAAAGCGTTTTCTCTCACCCTGTACAAAAATCAACTCCAAATGGATCAAACACCTCAATGTGAAACCTGAGATTCTGAAAATGATAAAAGAAAATGTTGACAGTAACCTACAAGATATGAGTGTAGGAAAAGATTTTCTAAATCAGACAGCAGCAGTGCAGGAAATAAGATCAACAATCAATAAGTGGGACGTCATTAAATTCAAAAGCCTCTGTACAGCAAAAGAAACAATCAAAGAAGTGAAGCAAAAACCCACAGAGTGGGAAGAAACCTTAACTAGTGATACATCTGACAGAGGCTTAACATCCAGAATATATAAATTACTCAAAAAACAAAAGAGCAAGAAAACAAATGACTCAATCAAAAGATGGAGTAAAGAGTTGAGCAGAGACTTCACAAATGAAGAAGTAAAGATCGCTGAGAAACATCTTAAAAAGTGTTCAATGTGGCTAATAATTAAGGAAATGCAAATTAAAAACAGCTTAAGATTTCATCTTACCCTGGTAAGACTGGTTATGATTGGGAAAACAAATGACACAAAATGCTCGAGAAGTTGTGGGGAAAGGGGAATACTCATTCATTGCTGGTGGGAAGGCATACTCATGCAATCCCTATGGAAAGCAGTGTGGAGAACACTTAAAAGACTCAAAATAAACCTACAACCTGACCCAGTGATACCACTTCTGCATCTATACCCACAAGACTCATCCTGTCACAGAGATAGGTGCACAACCATGTTTTTTGCAGTTCTCTTCACAATAGTGAAGAGCTGGAAGCACCCCAAGTGTCCCCCGACTGATGAGTGGATAAAAGAAAATGTGGTACATATACACAATGGAGCTCTATGCATCAGTAAAGAAAGACAACATCATGAGGTAAATGGATGGAACTAGAAGCCATTATGCTAAGTGAAGTAACAGAGTCCCAGAAAATCAAATGATATATGGTGTCCTTCATTTGTTGATCCTAGTACCAAATCATTATTTGAAAGGCAAACTAAGTATTATTCTTCTTTTTCAGTAAATATAATACCTGATGCTACTACAAAAAAGAGCACATTAAAAATGTGAATCCTGACCAAATCAAGGATATGGACACAGCACTCTGGCACCCCATGGAACATTCTCCAAAATTGACCATATAATGGGACACAGAGTAAACCTCAACAAATACAAAAAATGAAATACTTTCATGCATCCTATCAGAACACAGTGGAATAAAGCTTAATATTGACACCAAAAAGAGCCCTAGTAGCTACAAGAACACATGTAGACTAAACAACACTCTATTGAATAATGAGTGGAGCAAAGGAGAAAAAAAGAAATAACATTGGTTTAAAGGCTGATAAAAATGGTAATGCATCTGAGTTAATTGGTGATATAAATTGCTGTTGTCCACATTAGCTTTAATTAAAAACTGTATAACAATTACTTTGGGATTGGTATAAACAAATGTTCTCTATAAGTTTGCTGTCATATAGTATCACCTGGTAGCAATCTCTTTCACCTATAGGATGATTTAATTCAAAAATAAAGTTTGTTTCCCAAGTTAATCACATACAGTAAACCAAAACAGCATGGGTGAACTTGATGAAATCTGTGCCTTGATTCCACCCTATAGGTATGTATAATACAACTGCTTTTTTGAGACTCATGGGTCAAAAATAAAAACCTAAAATAAAAAAGGGGGTTATAGATAGATATGAAAATTT
>VZQC01001139.1:706775-721318 GCA_009823505.1 Rhizomys pruinosus | reverse complement strand
AAAAAAAAAAAAAAAAAAAAAAAAAAGAAAAAAAAAGAAAATAGAAAGAACACAAATAAATGACCTAACACTGCAACTAAAATCACTTGAGAGGCAACAACAAAATGAATCCTAAACCCAACAGATGGGAAGAAATAACAAAAATCAGAGGAGAAATCAATGAAATAGAAACAAAGAAAATAATACAAAAAAATCAGTGAAACCAAGAGCTGGTACTTTGAAAGAGTAAGATAGATAGACCTTTAGCCCACTTGTCCAAAAGAAGGAAAGAACAACTGCAAATGAACAAAATTAGAGACAAAAAGGGAAACATCACAACAGATAAGGAAAAGAGTCAGACAATCACATGGGAATACTTCAAAAAACTATACTCCACTAAATTTGAAAACCCAAGAGAAATGGATTAATATCTGAAATCATGGAATTCACCAAAACTTACCCAGGAAGAGATCAACAGCTTAAACAGTCTCATAATAAATGAGGAAATTGAAACCATGACAAAAAAACCTCCCAACTGTAAAAAGCCCAGGCCCAGATAGATTCACAGAATTCTATAAGACTTTCAAAGACCTACTCAAATTATTCAAGAAGATAGAAATAGAAATCTCCCAAAATATGGTACATCTACACAATGCAGTGGTAAAGAAATATGATGTCACAAACTTTGCAGATCAGTGGATGGAACTAGAAACATTATGCTATGTGAAGTAACCCAGTCCCAGAGAAACAAACAACATATGGTGTCCCTCATTTGTGGATGCTAGCACCAATTCTCTCTTTATAAGGCAAACTAAATAATTCCTCTTTTTTAGTAAATATAACACCTAATGTTACTCATCAACTTGCTATGTAATGTAGGAATGTAAAGTGATATTTTTTCTTTACCTAAATTCTACTCTACTGTCAAAATATGAATCCCTGAATATGTTTTGGAATTGATCAACAGTTTATTTTCAGATGTCATAACTTTGGTATATGTGTGCTATGCATGTAGGGATATCTTGGAGTGATACACATTGGAAGAAAGAACAACAACAAAGACTGGGTCAAGGAACTGACTGAAACAATAAACACCCCCAAAATTAAAAAAAAATAATGTGTGGGCCAGTCTGAATCTCTAAGTGGTGAAGAATTATGTTGTTTAAATATTAACCCATTTTTCCATATTTGGCAAGGAACTCGACACTCTTTTATTTCTCAGAACTGTAATGTCAGTTTTTGTTCTCTCTTGACAATTGAGTCAATGTTTTCATTAAGTTGGGTAAATTCAGGTTGTTTAAAAAATGAGTATGGTAGTCCACACATTTAAGCCTGGCAGGAGAATCTCTGTGAGATCCAAGCCAGGCTGGTCTATATAGCAAGTCCCAGGCTAGCTGGGGCTACAGGAAGACCCTCTCTCCAAATAACCACATTAGAGAATATTAACTCTCTTAAAGTAAAATCTTTCTCTTTTCTAGCAGACTAGTTGGACTATATTTGGCTAATGTGTCCTGCTAAAACACACTGTCTATGAGTCTAAAAAGTAAAAAGAATTGGGTAACCACAAACATTTCCAACTAGAATCTGAGGGCTTTTTAGATTAGATTTTCTGTGAAACGGATAAGATAATAACAAATACTACTGATATTTTACAAGTATTTCTATGAAGATACATACATTACATACACTGTATGATATTTGGCATTGTAAAGAAGCCAAAAGCTATACTCTAGGAAGCATCTTGTTCACCAGAAATCCTTGAATTTATTTTACTTTGTGAGAAAAATCCACAGGGTTTAAAATTTCAGCAAATTAAAACAGGAATAACTTGACTACTCTGGCAGAGGTTACAGGCCAGCCCTACAGTGGCGGCTTTTTTTGCTATGGAGGCCCCTGAAGTCTTTCTTTACCACGCTTCATCAGACACTCAACAGAAACCAGCAGAAAGGCCCAGGCTGTGTTCTATAAAATCTAGCTTGCTCAGGACAATGGACCACAGAGTGACCTCTGGGCCCAGATAGCTCTTGAACACAACTCTGAGATGTTCTAAATGAGGTCCGAAGGAGGACCATAGGAAGTAAAGAGACATGAAGGCATACTGAATTCACAGGACCCAAGGTCCTGAATGTTCACAGCACCACACAGTTAGGAAATGGATCTCTGGGCAAATATAAAGTATAATAACTTTTAGGCATGCTTCGAGGAGAATGAGGGGGGTGAAGCTCCAAGTCCCTGTAAGATTACTTCACAGGCTGCTTATTAGGGTCCAGTAGAGCCCCTCACTCCTACCTGGTGATCATGGCTGATTTCTGTTTGTGCTATGCAAAGGATACTCTCCTGAAAGCTTCTCTGTCTTGCACCAGCCTTTGCTAGAGCTGAGCCCCTCTAGTTACTTCACTTGAGATAGGATATCCTTAATTCCTTCACATTTGTTCGCCTGCACTCAGAAATGGATTAAATAAGGTGCTAGTGAGAGAGGAGCCACCTTCACATCAATGTTAATCACCTGCCTGAATATTGTAGCTTAGGGACTTTTCCCAAATAGGAACATAAATTCAGTGTGGGAACATGGCCTCCCAGCAGGCTTGCACTCAGCAGGGGCCAGGGGCATCCTGGGCCACAAAGCTGTCCTTTCTTTATAGCCATAAGGATTCTCTGAAAATTCCTTTTAAGGTGGACCTACCAGCTCCAAGCTCTTTGTCTTGTTTTATCTAGAGATGACTGTTTGGCTTTCTGCTAGGAGCTGTATTAAAAGCAACCAGTGATCCCCTCTGTCCTCTTTCCTGCCGCATCCTGCTGTTTGATGAATTCTCCAAGTCTACCCAAGGGTTGTTCTGCATTGTTCACAATACTTCCCTGAGCTCATCTCTTTTTCAAAAATATCATTTATTTGTTTCTTTTTATTTTATGTGTATGAGTGTTATGCCTGTACATATGTAAATGCATCCATGTTGTACAATACCTATGGAGGTCAAAGAGGGCATCAGGTCCCCTCATTGGAAACTGAAGTTTCCCACGGTTCTTAGCCACCACATGGGTTTTGGGAATCAAACCCAGGTCTTCTAAAACAACATCCAGTGCTCTTAACCACTGGGCCATCTCTCCAGCCCCCTGAGCTTCTTCTTTGTGAGTTGCTGGAGCTCAGAGCCCCATCCTACACCTTCTGTTTTCAGCCTCACTCAGTGTGAGGCAGTCTCTGTGTAATCTAGACTTTCTGTCCTCCATTTTCCCTGCTGGGCTGCACTGGTTGCCTTCTCTGAGCTAGCTCCACAGTGTTCTTAGTATTCCAGAACAAGATATTTGATGGTTTTCTTTGGAGCATAGATGGGCCAGGTAAGCCCCATACAGATTGGGAATACTTATTTTTTAATTAATTAATTTTTATCTTGTGTATGAGTGTTTTGCCTTCATGTATGTAAGTGCATCCATGTTGTGTGATGACCACAGAAGCCAGAAGAGGGTGCCACATCCCTTGGATCTGGAGTTAAATAAGGATGGTTTTAGCCTCCATGTCAGTACTTGGAACCGAACTGGGTCCTCTGCAAAAGCAGCCACTGTTTTTAACCTCTGAGCCATCTCTCCAGCCCCCACATTCTTACCTCACAATTTGGCATGGGAACCTGGGTCCTTTCTGGTACTATTGGCAGGCCTGGGCTTGGGCCTGCTGTGGTGCAGGTCTTCTGCTCCTAAGTGGCCTGTTTCACCTGAGGCCTCAACCTTTCCTGCTCCCACATCAAGGCTCAGCTTGTGTTTGTGGATGTCGTCTGTGATGTCATGCCTTTGTTGTTAAGTTCTTATGGATGTGTTTTCTGGGTGAGTTTGGCCCATTAAAGAACTACTTGTTATTGGCATTAGCTCCTCCAATTCTTAACTTCCCCAGTGTCTTAATTCCTTTCTTTGGATTTTTATCTATTGTTAATACAAGCAATCAAATACTACTACTACTACTACTAATAATAATAATAATAAATAACATTGCAAAGAAAACTAATGAGCTATAGTATCATTGGTATATTTGGGGAAGCAGGAATAAAGGGAGATATTTAAGCAAGCAGCTTGCAAAGCTTATTGGTCTTGGACACAGTGGCAGGCCTTGGGCTCCTGCACTGGTGGAGCTCTTGCTCCTGCTGGAAGTACAGACTTCCAGCTTCTTCATGGAGGGTCAAGAAAGCATTCCACATAGGGCATTTGGTTTGGACCGTTGCACTCTTAAAGAATGCTAGAGATCAACTTCGCTGCAGAAATCTGTGCACACAGGTAAGGTCTGCCGCTCATGGGGAACATGGAATGGAGAGCAATCTCTTTAAGGTTTTTAATAAGTCCTTAAGAAAGTACTTCTCTCAGACAGGCAGAAGCCTCACTATCCCCAACATGATGGCCAATTTCACCCGTGTCTGACAAGAATGACAGCTAGTCTTGATGTCCTCTGCTGTCCTCTTGTACAGACAACTATGCAGGAAGAGCTATGTATCAAACATACAGATCAGCTAAATTTATATTTTTTCCAATAAAGTGGTTATAGTTCATATTGTGCTATATTAGCCATAGTTTCCTTAGCAGTGTTGAATTGTCCCGTGATAGTGGGGTACTCTCTCTCCTCTCCCTTCTCCTCATCCACCCTACCTGCCCTTCCTCTTTCTCTCCTATATATAGTCTTAGTAAAAACCGTGGCCTAGCGGATGGGAGCGCCGACCACTCTTACAGAGGACCCGGGTTCAATCGCCAGCACCCACATAGCGGCCGAGAACCGTCTGAAACTCCAATTCCAGGACAACTCCAGTTCCAGGGGAATCCGACGCCCTCTTCTGACCTCTGCGGCATTGCACGACACAGGTGCACAAACCTGGATGCAGACAGTACATTCATACACATAAAGAAATAAATAAAATTTAAAAAATTAAAAATACCATTAATAATTATAATTATAATAATAATAATAATAATAATAATAATAAATTTTAAAAAAACATCTAATGTGTCCAAGTTAGGAGCAACTTGTTTGAACTGAGAATTGTTACTTTTGTTAGACAAATGTCATTTTCCCCTAGTTTCAGTCATTAGTTTTACAGAACCGCTACTGTAATTCACTTTTGTTGTTTACAGTGGTTATACTTTGCAATCAGAATTAAACTTGTTCTAGAAGATAAAAATATGCTAATCCTTAAACGTGTTTTGGAACTAACCTATAGTTTATATTCGGACTTTGTAATTTTGGTATATGTGTGGAGTGTATGCATCCATATTTTGGAGTAATATACAATTAAAGGGAACAAAAAGAAAAGACCTGTTTAAAGAACTGACCAAAACAGCAACCTTCACCAGCAAAAAAGTTAAAAATGACTGAGAAAAAGATGCAAGATGGGATTTAACATGTATGACAGAATGCATGAGTTCTAGGGGGAAGGAAGGGGGGAATGGGTCTAAATTTGATTAAGAAATGCATTAAATGCACAGAAACTCAATAAAAATTAAAAAAAAAAACAAAAATAAATTTTAATAAAAAATTGCTGATAAATTTCTCTTTATTTATATTAAATATTTTATTTTTCATTTTATGTGTATAAGGGTTATGCCTGCATGTAGGTAAGTGTACCTCTGTCCTGAAATTGCCACAGCAGTCAGACAAGGATGGAGGATGTTGGAACTTCTGGAACTGGAGTTACAGATGGTTGTTAGCCACGATGTAGGTGCTGGCAATTAAACCCTGGTTCTCTGCAAGAGCAGCCAGTGCTCTTAACCTCTGAACCACTTCTCCAGCTTCATATTTATTTATTTTTCTGTCCACAGCTTATTACCTGTATGTATGTAAGTGCACCATATGCATGCAATGCCCATGGAGGCCAGAGAAAGGCACTAGATCCTCTGGAACTGGAATTACACATGGTTGTTAACCAGCATGCATGTGCTGGGAACCAAACCTTAGTTTTCTACAAGAGCAACCAGTACTCTTAACTGCTGAGCCATATCTCTAAATCCTTTATTGATTTCTACAAAAATAGGTGTTAAACTTTGTACTGGAATTTTATTAAATCTATAAAGTAATGTAGAAAAAATTGATAATTTTAATACTAACTTTTCACCATAGGGCTCTTATATATTTCGTTCTATTATTAGCTATTTAAAGGATTTTGAGAACCTTTTATTTGGGGGGAGTCTTTTTGAGACAGGATCTCCCTTTAGTCTCAGCTGCCCTGGAACTCGCTCTGTAGACCTGGCTGGCCTTGAACTCACAGAGATACACCTGCCTCTGCCTCCCAAGTGCTAGAACCTTTTTAATTGAAATTTTGTGTATTTCATACAGAACATCACTATCAATCATAATCAGCTTTATACATCCTTCCGCAGTAATACGATTCCACAGCCTCCCCACTGGAATTCATAAACACTATCATTTGTACCAAGGTCCATTGTGTCAAGTTAGCGTCCTCAGGCATTCTTCAGAGCAAGTTCATCCATTGAGGTCTAGTCAGCCCATCCAGAGTCCCTTGCTTCTATAATATCAGCTCTTCATCACCCACCAGTAATCAACTGCCAATAATTCTTCTGCTAAGATTGAGACCTGCTGTTCATTTCCACAATTCTATGGTGGGTTTTGTCTGCTTAAATTTGCATGGGTTTTGTGCATGCTGACACTACCACTGTAGGTTCATATGAACAGGGTTCCCAGAGCTTTTTTGATTCTATTTCCATATGGTCATCCACCTCCTCCCTGGCTCTTACAATCTTTCTGCTCCCTCTTCTCCAATGGTCCCTGAGCTCTGGGTCAGTGAAGCTTAATATAGGAGTCCTGTCCAAGGACCCACACTTTGCAGATTTTTTTTTTTTTTGGTCTTTTCGAGACAGGGTCTCCCTACAGTCCCAGCTGTCCTGGAACTCACTCTGTAGACCAGGCTGGCCTTGAACTCACAAAGATCCGCCTGCCTCTGCCTCCCCGAGTGCTAGGATTAAAGGCGTGCACCACCATGCCCGGCTTACTTTGCAGATTTTTAATCTCCATGCTTTGGCCATTTGTGCCCTTTTTGTTCCTGGCTCTATATTGCATGAGGGAGCTTCATCAGTGAGAGTTGATTCATTAATGTCCTCTTTATCTCTTGTTCTATGTTGTGTGGGCTTTAGATGTATAGGTTGAATTGTAGATGTGCCACTTAGGCATGAGAAATTCACAATGTCTATGTGTTACCAGTTTGTGGTACACTATAATAGTCTCTGTAATTAAAGCTATCTACGACAAACCCACCACCAGCATCATTAAACTAAAAAGCTTCTGTACAGCTATTTAAAGTTTTTTTCGGATACTGCAAATTAAAATTTATTTTAATTATGTATATGAGGGATTATCTGGGTGGTTATTTGCATGTGAGTGCAGGTACTTGTGAAGCTGGAAATATAGGCAGTTGTGAGCCACCCAGTGTGAATGCTGAGAATCAGATTGGATTTCTATGAAAGAACAGTACACAGTCAGCTGTTAAGTCATCTCTAGAGCCCTGCAAGGTGAATTTTTTAAAAAGTTAAATTTTCTCTGTGTTTGATACTATCTTTTCATTTTTAATCTTGTTATATTTCCAAATAAAATATTATACTTTGTTTAGAGGTAATTTTGATCTTTTACAAAGTCATGCTGTCTACTAACAAACTATTGTTAGTTTATTGTAATGCTCTAAATTTATTTTCCTTTGTTTATTGAACTGATGAGGACTGCAACTAAGAAGTTCAGAGGTATGAAGAAGTAGTGATAGCAGGCATTCTTTTTCATGTCTAATTACAGAAAGTAATCTTCAAGTAATTTACTACTAAGTAAGATGGTTATCACTATATTTTCTGGGCCATGACTTCTATTCAGATTAAGGAAGTTACCTTCTATTTATGGTTGGTTAGAAATTTTAATCAATCTCTCGTGTCTGCATCTGCAGCTACAAGATGACAATGGATCTATTTATTATTTTTTCCAAATCATGGTGGATAATGTCAAGTGATTTTTTAACGTGAAACAAATTTTATATTCCTGTATTAAACCATAAGTTACCATGATGTAATAATTTTTATACACTGTCATTGATAATTTGTTCATGTTCTATAGGACACAATTGTTCCTATGAACCTGAAAGGCATTAGTAATTTTCATTTCTGGAATGTTTTTTCTAGCTCTAAAGAAACAATGAGTTGTAAAATATTTCTTCCTATTCACTGGAAGAGTTTGTTCAATACTGAAGTTATGTCTTGCACATGTATTGCAAGAGTTTTCCAGCAAAGCAATCTGTCCTTCAGATTTCCTTTTGAAATATTTTAATAATGTAGTAGTTTGGGACTATATATATATATATATATATATATATATAGTCATTGTTATGCATAATTCTTATATATATATATATATATATATATGCATTTCAGTTATTCTAATGTATGTAAATGTCAGAATTCTCACAAGAGTGTCATTTACTATGTGATGCCATACTGCAACTGGTTATGCCTTAATGAAAACTGCCTTAGCCTTAGCAACAATTTTAAAGCCAAGAGCAGACCCAAACTATTGAGAACTGTTCCTTCAAACTCTTTCAGAACTGTGCTCCTCAAGAAGGACTTGCTATTTTATTTTATTGAAACAGTATATGCAACATGAAATGAGTAAGTAAAACTCATGTTGGACTCATATTGATATGATAATTTTGTCTTTTGCAATCCCTAGACATAGAAACACACACACACACACACACACACACACACACACACACAAAATCATAAACAGAAGTCATAATTTCTCTCATTGTTTACAATTAAATAAGTGCTGTCTGCAGGAAGCGACATTTTAACAAACATTACTTTTAGGCCCAGGGGAAGGAGAGTAATGAGGGATTACAGGCATATGACCAGGTCACAATAGGTTCAGTGAGCTAGTCTATATTATAAACAAGCTAAGATAATTACATTTTGGCTGTAAGGTTAGACAAAAGTCATTTTCCCATATTATGCCCATTTTGTAAAAGTCATTACCACCCCGGATGTGGTGGTTCACTCCTTTAATCTCAGCACTTGGGAGGCAGAAGCAGACGGATTTCTGTGAGTTCCAGGCCAGCCTGGTCTACAGAGTGAGCTCCAGGCCAGCTAGAACTAAAGACCCTGTCTCAAAAAGACAAAAAAGTCATTATCACAATAAAAACATAGTTCAGATTACATCTGCCACAATGTAGTAGTTTTAATAATTTCATGAAATATAAACTTTGTGGCTAGCTCTTCAGTCTATCAATAATTGTACAAACAACTCATTCATTATGATATGTCAGCTGTCGCATCTATTTTTTAAAATCCTGTTGGAGAACATCTGTAATTTAGTTCACACAAAGGTAAAGTAGGGAATTCTTTTACCAATATCTCCACGGGTAGATGTGGGACATCATGAACACCTCCTTCCTCCATGCTAGGATTTTGTGCTGCTTGTGCATTCTGTCACAAGTGTGGTGAGTTCATATGTACAACTACTCTGCTGGGTCTGCGAAACACTGTTACTTTGGAGTTGTCTATCCTCTCTGGATCTTATAATCTTTCTGCCATCTCCTTTTTCACAATGTTCTGTGAGCCTTGGGAGGAATGGATGTGATATAGATGTCCCATTTGCTGATGCACATTTCAGCCTCTTATTCTTAAATAGTTGAAGTCCCTGTATTAATTGCTATTGACTGCCAAAAGAACCTTCTCTGATGATTACTGAGAGATGCACTAATCTACCATTATACTGATAACTTACTTGGAGCTTGTTTAATACTATGTCAATTTAGCTAAATAATAGTAATAGCTTCTCCTCTAGGGCTTATAACCTGTCTAGTTAAAGGATCTGGGTCTTAATAACTGCACAATGATGCAATAGTGGCATGAATATCATAGATTGGATTTAAGGCCCACTCCACAGGATAAGACCCATACCTGGCACAGTATTGATGCTTATCTTTGACTTTATGTCTTGAAATTTTACTCTTGTTGATTTTGATATACAAGTATTCTTTCTTTTAATGTGGTATAATTTATTTGGCAAATAATGTAGATTTCATGATCGAATACATTCCTAATATGGCAGGACCCTAGATGAAATCCTCAGCATCAACATCAGAAAGAGTAGAATGTGTCACATATTATTTTTTTCACATATTATTAAACAATCTCCACCTGCCTCTGCCTCTAGAGTTCTAGGATTAAAGGCATGAACACCATGTTCATCGAATTAATAAATGTTTTAAGTGGCAAAGTATATGGAAATATGCTCAACTGGCTAATCATTAGAGAAATTCTAGTCAAAACCAGAATACCAAAAGAAAAAAAATATCAAGTTCTGGTAAGGGGACATAAAAAGGGGAATCCACACATTGCTGATGGAACTCTAGGTTAATATAGTCATTTTGGAAAACAACCTGCTCCCCACTAGGGACTCCTTAGTTATCCCACATGGCCTTGAGATCAAGGTGGGCTACCTCCACTCCTTATTTTTCCCCTTCCATTTGAGTCATCCTAAAGCCCTATGACTTCTTGTAGGGACTTCTATTTCCTTCTGGCCTTTCTCTTTCCCTTTAGGGCACATCAGATCCTAACGTGCCCCACACTAGGTTCTATCTAGTTGTTCCACATGGTCCAGAGATCTGGATAGGTTAATTGGGCGTGTTTATATCTTCTTTAAAAGTAGTATCTATTTAGATTTTTGTCCAGTTTTAAAACTAGATACCTGGATTGATAAAATATTGGCCCACTAAAATATTTTTGTCTGTATTTTGAGGTTTATTTTAAAATCCATTGCCTATACCAGTGTTTTGGAATGCATTCTGCATGGTTTCTTTTTTTTTTAATTAATTTTATTTCTGTATGTGTATGAATGTTCTGTCTGCATGAAAGTTTGTGCACCCGTGTTGTGCAATGCCACAGAGGTCAGAAGAGGGTGTCGGATTCTCCTGGAACTGGAGTTTCAGATGGTTCTCAGCCGCCATGTGGGTGCTGGGGATCGAACCCGGCTCCTCTGTAAGAGCGGTCGGCGCTCTTAACGGCTAGGCCATCTCTCCAGCCCCAATGCATGGTTTCTTAATAATTTCAGTTTCACATTTGATTTTGGGCTTTGGATCTATATTCCTTTGTGTTTATATGCAAATACTGTGCTATTTTGATTTCTGTAGGCTTTTGGTATAGGTTTTAGTAAGAGGACATAATTATTCCAACTTATTTGCTGATCTTTATAGATTCCATATGGATTTTAATGTGCTGTTTTTTATTTTGAAAAATCCATTGGAAATATGCTAGGAAATGCATTCAATTTATAGATCACTTAGATAATGTGGAAAACTTTAACAATATTCATGGACATATGATCCCTTCCCATGTGACTGTCTGTATATTTTAGAATTTCTTGTGTGTGTGTGTGTGTGTGTGTGTGTGTATGTGTGTGTGTTTGTCCTTGTGTGTTTATTAGAATCTTGTAGCTCTTTTGCTGTAATGAGTCAGAGTTTGTTGTTTTGAACCACAATACAGCTAATTTGACAGAAAGACCACAGTGAAAATTCAGGATTCTAATTGAACAATCTATTTAAAAATCAATGATATCATTCTCAGAATATATATTTGAATCTATTCTATTTCAACTCATTATTTCAAGATATGGTCATAAATATCAAAGATTGAAAGAATATACACCAAGCTTCATACAATATTTAGAAATTACAAGTGAAAATTATGAATCATCATACCAGCCTTAATAATAATTAATTCTGAAAGCCAAGGTGGACAGCTCCCGAAGAATGACACCTGAAGTGGACCTCAGCCTCCACACATATGCAGACCCAAACACACACTACACAGATATCAACAGAGAAGATTCACTGATTGATAGCAAAAAATCCAGTAGCATTTAGAAGAGTTAGTAAATGACTCAGTTGAGTTTATTGTAGGAATGCAAGGGTAATTCAATTTTAGACAATCTTAATAATATTGTGTTAATAAAAGACATTTGATAGAATGAAAGATTCATTTTTAAAAAGCACTCATGCTAAATAATTAGAAGCTAATAAATAATTCATTAACATTGTACCTAGAGGTAAGCATCTAACACTGAAATCTAAGCCTTTCCAACAAAAATCAGAACAAAACTCTGCTTACTATCTCCTCTACTACTTAATACCATGTTGGAAATTTTAACCAAGCAAAGATATGAATCAGAAAGAAAGAACGCTGTTTGCAGATATGATTGTATACTTTAAAAACCCAAAAGAATTTGTTGAAAAATCAAACCGTAAAAGAACTTAGTAAAGCAGCAGTCAACACAGGTCACATTCAAGTAACAGTAGCCGTCACAAGACACCAGTGTACACAGAGTCCATTTAGAGGACTCTGTATACACTGAATGGGACTTCATAAAACTCAAAAGCTTCTGTACAGCGAAAGAAGCAATAAAGGAGGTGAAGAGAAAACTCACAGCACGTGGGAAGAAATCTTTACCAATGACACATCTGACAGAGCATTAATGTCAAGAATATATAAACTACTCAAAAAACAAAGAAGTAAGAAGAAAAATGACCTACTCAAAAGATGGAGTAAAGAGCTGAACAAAGTCTTCACCAGTGAGGAATTAAAGACGGCTGAGAACATCTTAAAAAGTGTTCATCATTAATAACTAAGGAAATGCAAATTAAAACCACTCTCAGATATCATCTCACTCCAGTAAGTGGTTAAGATCAAGAAAACAAAAGACACCAAATGCTGGAGAGGTTGAGGGGAAAGGGGAACACTTATCTACTGCTGGTGGGAATGTAAACTTGTACAACCATTATGGAAAGCAGTGTGGAGAACCCTTAAAAAGACTCAAAATGAGCTTACCACCTGACCCAGTCATACCACTCCTGGGTATATACCCCAAAGACTCATCCTACCGCAAAGATACATGCACATCCATGTTTATTGCAGCTCTCTTCACAATAGTAAAGAGGTGGAACCAACCCAAATGCCCCCCTCAACAGACGAGTGGATGACAAAAATGTGGTATATCTACACAATGGAGTACTATTCAGCGGTAAAGAAAGATGGCATTATGAACTTTGCAGGTAAATGGATGGAGCCCAAAGCCATTATGCTGAGTGAAGTAACACAGTCCCAGAAAGACAAACAGAGAATGGTTTCCCTCATTTGTGGATCCTAACACCAAATCCCCCAAACAAAAGGCAAGCTGAAGGACAGCATGGTTATATTTTTGTTTATCTGAAAGCAACTATGTTGCTATAATGTGAATCTCTCAATGGGCTCTAGAATCCACCCACCAATTATTTTCAGACTCTGTAATTACTCTATATGGGTGGAGAGTATGTATCCATATTTTAGAGTAATATGTAATTAATGGAGGAAAATGTAAATTCCTAAGCATAAAAAAAGGCTGAGAGAAAGATGCAGGACAGTTATGACAGAATGCATGATCTGGGATGGGATGGGGTGGGGTGGGGAGAAGGGCTAGGGGAATATGCCTGAATAGAAATCAAAAATGATGTATGAAATACATAAAACATCAAAAAATAAATAAAAAAGTCTTCAACATCATTAATAATCAAGGAAATGCAAATTAAAACCACTCTCAGATATCATCTCACTCCAGTAAGTGGTTAAGATCAAGAAAACAAAAGACACCAAATGCTGGAGAGGTTGAGGGGAAAGGGGAACACTTATCTACTGCTGGTGGGAATGTAAACTTGTACAACCATTATGGAAAGCAGTGTGGAGAACCCTTAAAAAGACTCAAAATGAGCTTACCACCTGACCCAGTCATACCACTCCTGGGTATATACCCACAAGACTCATCCTACCACAGAGATACATGCACATCCATGTTTATTGCACATCCATATTTATTGCAGTTCTCTTCGCAATAGTGAAGATCTGGAACCAACCCAAATGCCCCTCAGCTGATGAGTGGATGACACAAAAGTGGTACATCTACACAATGGAGTACTGCTCTGAGGTAAAGAAAGATGACATCATGAAATTTGCAGGTAAATGGATGGAACTTGAAGCCATTAGGCTTCATGAAGTAACACAGTTCCAGAAAAACAAGCAGGAGATGGTCTCCCTTATTTATGGATGCTAACACCAAATCCCCCAGATGAAAGGGAAGCTGAACATTATTGTTATATTTCTGTTTAACTGAAAGCAACTATGTGGTTACAATGTAAATCTCTTAATGGGCTCTAGAATCAATCCACCCCTTACTTTCAGATTCTGTAATTACTGTATGTGAGTGGAAAGTATGTAGTCATACTTTAGAGTAATATAAAATTAAAGGAGGAAAATGTGAATTCCTAAACATAAAAAAGACTTACAGAAAGATTCAGGATAGTTATGGCAGAGTGCATGATCTGGGGTGGAGTGAGGGGAAGGGAAAGGGGAATATGTCTAAACTGAACTGAGAACTGTTGTCTGAAATACACAAAACATCAATAAAAGCATTATAAAAAAGAAATGTATGAAATGCGCTCAACTCTCCCTCACCCAGTTGCCAATAGTTCCTCGGGTAAGGTTAGGGCTTCTTTTTTTTTTTTTTTTTTTTTTTTTTT
>VZQC01001139.1:683189-698790 GCA_009823505.1 Rhizomys pruinosus | reverse complement strand
AGGAAAACCAAGGGCAAATTGATGGCACTGATGAATTATATTGACATTTTGACATTTCAGTAAGTTCAGTACTTGTCCAAAATTTTGAAGAGGAATTAATATTTTCAAATTTTTATTTGGTCAACATGCCCATGGTACCAAAACAAAACAAAACTACAACAAAAAGAAAGCTACAGTTTGATATCCCTGAAGAACATGCAGGCAAATATTTAAATACATTAAACAAAATGTTGGCAAATTTAATTCTATAGTATATTGTGTACTATATTATGCATTGTTATCAAGGAATATATATATATATATATATATATATATGCTGCAGCTTTGTTAAACATATAAAAATAAGTGTGATCCACTAGTTTAACAGAATGTAGAATCAATATCACATCTTAATAAATTATTATAGAAATAATGCTAAGATTCTTATGGGACCACATAAGTTCAAGAATATCAAAAATTATCTTAAAAAGGTCAACATGTGTGCATTGTACTTCTTAATTTTAGAATACATTACAAAATCATAGTAATTATTATAGTATGGTATGATCTTCAGGACAAATATACCAGTAGAAAATAAACAGATAAGTCAGAAATAAATACTCAGACATATACACTAGTGATTCTCAAAATAATATCAAGAATATACAATAGAAAATATAGCTTTTTCTACATGTCATTCTTCAAAAAATATATCCACTTATAAAAACAGTTAAACTGGACTTCTTTCTTGGATCACATTAAAAAAATCACCACAAAGTAAACTAAAAATGCAGATACAAGAACTGAAAATGCAAAACTCCTAAAACAATATAGAATTAAATACTATTGACACTACTATTGACAATAATATCAAGGATACCACCTTATGAGCACAAGAGAAAATAGAAAAATATACAAAAATCCACAAAATACATAAAATTAAATTGAAATAAAATAAAACAAAACATTCTTCATGACAAAGGGAACACACTGCAGAGTTATAAACTAACATATAAGATGGGATAATATTTACAAACCATACATAATTTAAGAGACTAATTTCCCCAAAATTTAAATAATTCACTTAACATATAACTACAAGATTTCAACAACTTTTCTCCAAATAAGGTATATAAATCATTAATAACCATATTAATTTATATTAAATTATAATTACTAATTGTAAAGGAGATGTCAATTATAAGTAAATTGGAATATCACCTCACATCTTTCAAGATATATATTTGAAAAAATGTAACAATGATTATTGAGTAAAGAGGAAAGAATGACATTTTTGTGCTCTGTTAGTGGAAATGTAAAATTATACAGTAGCTATAGAAGAAACGTGGTGCTACCCCCAATGTTAAAGTTAAAGCTACCATAAAATCTACAACTCCACTGATATATCTAAAAGTATTGAAATTGGACTGATCAAGAAGCACGTGCTCTTTCATTTTTATTGGACAATAGACAAAACATAAAAATAATCAAATTTTCATCAATAAATGAACAGATAATATTCTTAAAAAGGACTATCATTCACCCTTAATAAAAATGAAGAATCCTACAATTTGTGACAATAAGGATAAACATGGAAGATATTATGTTAAGTGAAATAAGCTACTCACAAAAGAAAAAACAATGATACTGTTCATATGATCTATCTATAGTAATCAAGCTGTAGGAGTGAAAAATATCATAGTGATTGCTACTGTCTTTATGATAAGGAAAAAGTGAAACTGTTTTTCAATGGTCAATCATAAAGTTTCATCTGTGTTAGGTGAAGAAGATCTAGAGATGTGTTTTACAGCTTAGGTAATAATACAGTAAAAAAAATGCTTGAAATTTTTTAAAAGGGTAGATCTTATGTTTGTGGCCATTGCATCACTGATGTCTGCACATGAACAAAACCAGCAGATTTCAAATATTAGATTTATAAATTTCTTTGTAGGTTTATTTCACCTTAACACACAGATTTATAAAACATTGGAGGCTAGAGCAAATTGGTGGCAGAGTAAGACCTTCTTTATAGACACAACAGGCAGGTAGTCACATACCACACATTACATTCATTAAAGTTAAGGAAATCATCTGAGAGATCATAGTCCATGTAGGTATCGTAACAAAACAAAGAGAAATATTGAGAAGGCATGAAGGATTTGCCCATGTTATCTCCAAGGCTAGTTAGGGTGTGACTAGGCACTATCTTTAGAGTGGATATATTATTTAAAACTAAGGTACCCCCTATATGTGTGGCGTGTATAGAACCATATTTTGGAACAATACAAATTGGAGGGAACAAAAACAACAAAAAAGACTGGGTCAAAGAACTGACTGACAGATCCTGTGGACCTCGCCCACCCTTCCGCCATTCTCCCCACCCCATTCCTAAGCCTCTGAATAAAGAGGTTTGACCTGGGGGAAAAGAAAAAGAAAAAGAAGGTGTGGCCATGCTGGAGGAAGTACATCACTTGGGGCAGGATTAGTGCATTTAACAAGCCTTGCTAGTCTCCAGTGGCTCTCTCTCATCTTCCTGTGCTCCTTGGAAGATGGGAACCTAAGCTTTCTGTTCCAGCCCCAGCCACCATTCCTCCTGCCACAATGAACTCTAATTCCCTGGAACCATCAATCTTAAGCTCAAATAAACTCTTCCTTTTGAAAAAAAAAAAAAAAAAAAAGAACTGAAACAACCAACTTCTGCCCAAAACAGTAAACTTCTGCATCAAAAACTTTAAAAAAGACTGAGAAAAAGATGAAAGACATGTATGGCAGAATGCATGAGCTCTGGTGGGGTGGGGGACATGGAAGGGGGAATGGATCTAAATTTGATCAAGAAATGTTATACGAAATGCACAAAACTTCAATAAATTAAAAAAATAAGGTACCCTGGAGTCCTGAGAACAGGGAGCAATCATAGATCAGAGAGGCAAAAGTCAACCAGCTACAGTCCCAGCATCAAAGACAAACATGGGAAGCAGCTATGGAGAGCTGGAGAGCTTCCTCTTGACAACAGTAAAGGGCAAGAAGCTGGAGGTTCATTTCACATCTGATGTATATGGATTTATAATTATTATATCTTCCTGATGAATTGGTCCATTTATTAGTATGTAGTGGTCTTTTTCTCTTCTCAATAATTTAAGCTTGATGTCTAATTTATCAGGAATTAAAATAGCTATGATAGCTTGTTTTGGATGCCTGTCTTTTTACTCTCAGTCTTGTTCTGTGTTTGACTAGTTGAGAAATTCCGCAGTGGCCTCCATCTTTTGCATAGAGGAGCTTTTTTATGAGTGGCATACTATATGCTTGTCTGTAAATACAAGATTCCACAGTTAGTATATGGTAAGAAATTTCACTAGTCTAGAGATATGACCCCGATAAGCTTTTCTCTAGGCTCTATGTCCTCTCCATCCCTGTGTGTTTGGCTGAATTTCTAGTGACTCTCACTGGTTCACTCCCATTGAGAGGGTTTCCAAGTCCAACTAGATCGCTATTGACCATCTCTCAGACAACAACAGTTCCTCTACTGAACCAACTGAGGTAGTTTGCTGGGAAGCTCATTATGGTTGTTAAGAGTTTGGCGCTAGGCTGTACCATTGACTGATCCTCTCTGGCACAATGTGCACACTATCTAGCATTATGAGTGCTTAACTTCAGAGAGAAAAGTTGCAGGTCAATTCCTGTTCTAATAATCTAAGTCCCATCCCTCAAGCATGTCCTGCTCTGAACAGTAGGGCCTCATCCTCTATTTCTGGTAGATAATAAAGAGCTTTGGAGATAGACTGCTTTGTTTTGAGAATCACTTGGATGGCTCTCACCAACAAGTTCAAGATCTTTTGACCTCTGCAGGCACTGTGAATATGGTAAATATACGTATGTGAAGTAAAGACAGTCATGTACACAAAATACAAATTAATAAATTTTTAGTATTAGATACTGCTTCACCCTAGTTATAATTTCTATTATCAAGAAGATAAAAAAGAAGCCAAGAATGGTGGTATGTACTTTTAATCCCAGCACTGTGGAGGCCAGAGGAAGTCAGATTTCTGTGAGATCAAGGCCATGCAGGTCTATGTGGTAAGTTCTAGGCCATCTGGGACTGCAGGGAGACCTTGTCTCAAGAAGAACAAAAAAAAGCTATAAAAATTTTTTTAAGAAGATGAAAAATGTCAATTGATCATATAGATGTGGATAAATGGGGAACTTTTATATATTGTTGGAGAAAATGTTAATTAGTATAGCAAGTATGGAGCAGAGAAATATAATTCAACAATCACATTACTAGATAAATACTCAAAAGAAAATAAAATCAGTATGCCACTTAAATTCCCACTTTTATTGCATGGCTATTCACAATAAGCAGGTTATATAATTAATTATACAGTTAATTAAGTATCTATCAACAGATAAGTAGCTAAAGAAAACATGGTACATATAAAATATGGACTAGTATTCAGACATAAAAATTATGAACGTCTGTCATTTAAAACAATATTGTGGGAACTGTGGGATATTATATTAAATGAAATAAACTAGGAACAAAATTGCATGTTTTGTTTTATTGAATCCTCCCCTCCCTGTCCTCTCATTCATCTCCCTGGCATGGAAACCAGCTATTTTATAAGCTAAATTTAAAATTTAAAATTAAATATTCATCTGAAGATTTATTTGTATTTATGTGCATGTGTCTATGCCACGTGTGTGCAGGTACCCAGTCTTAGAAAATCTTAGATAGGATAAACCAGAGCAATGGTGAAAATGAAAGATAAGATCTACCTCAGGAGCAAATTGGTCTTTATTAGAACAAAGAAGTGTGCAGTTCTTTACTGTGAGATTTGAAACTGTGCCCCTGGGCACAGCTGGTATGTAGTACAAGGGGTTGGAAAAGAGGAAATGTGGTTGTTTCTTATGGTCTGGGGGATTAGGGACAATGCAAGTGCAAGTGACAGGGTTTGGAGTTTTGAGACACTAGGAGCTGACATTTGTTTTCACAGATAACACAAGTTGGAGGTTTTACACAGTTCCTGGGTTGAAAATTAATCTGTGGTTTACATAAACCAGTTTGGAACCTTTTAAGTCCAGACAATTATCCTTTACCCACAGAAAGAAAAAGAAGCTGATGAATTTCTTAAAACAGGAAGCTGTGAGCTGCCCATTGTGGATAATGGGAACCAAACTTGGATCTATTGGCACAGTAGTAAACACTATTAACCACTGAACAATATCTCCATCCCCCAAATAAAATATTTTATTTTTTTATGGTTTTATTTTTTTTTCTATTACTTCTTTATTTTTTTAAATTTTTTAACAGTAAGTAAAAATTTATGAGTATATGCATCCTTCATGTAAAACCAATTTGCAAGCAGTTGTGCCCAAATCCACACAGACCATGGATCCCACCATCCAGCTGGGGTGGCTTGTATGTTCAATCAAATTGATCAAATGAGTGTCCAGACTATATTGCTATAGTTTCACCATTCACCCCAATAGCAGCCCTTACATTCTACCATGGAGCAGAGAAATATAATTCAACAATCACATTACTAGATAAATACTCAAAAGAAAATAAAATCAGTATGCCACTTAAATTCCCACTTTTATTGCATGGCTATTCACAATAAGCAGGTTATATAATTAATTATACAGTTAATTATCTATCAACAGATAAGCAGCTAAAGAAAACATGGTACATATAAAATATGGACTAGTATTCAGACATAAAAATTATGAACGTCTGTCATTTAAAACAATATTGTGGGAACTGTGGGATATTATATTAAGTGAAATAAACTAGGAACAAAATTGCATGTTTTGTTTTATTGAATCCTCCCCTCCCTGTCCTGTTCTCTACTCTTCGGCAGATTGTTCCCTAGGCTTAGAAAAGGGGCACAAGTGGATGAGAAGCAAAACAGTCTATTTTCTCTGGAGCTGTTGCCTTGGACTCTGGTCAATTCTGGCTATTTCCTTTCATGGGCTGACAGTTTGTCCAGGAATAACCTTTCAATCCTACTAATGAAGCATGGGCAATTAGATATATAGGTATTTAAACAGTACTAATTGTTATGGTAGGTTACTTTGGTATAGACACAGATGTTTGGATGGTATGTTAATCCATGAATTACATTTTTTCTGTTAAATATGACAGAGTCTTACAGTGGCTTATAACATCTCCTAACCATTAGAGGATGTAAGCTTGTGGCATCAGCTATGGGTTATTCCTCCAAGGAGAGAGCTAATAGCCAATTAGTTTGGGGATATGCAGGCATATGGCTGCCACTGCTTGAGGTGTCTGATGGAAGAGTCTTGCTTGACTCAAGGAGACCTATATTTGCTTTATTGGTTTAGTGGCCTTTGGTAACACTCTCTGGTATTCCAGAGACCCACTGTACACTTGCAATTGCGGTCTCCATACATCTTTCCCATGCTTACATCAGGTCTTCGACAGAAGGGCCTTATCACCTCTCTTCTTGCAGGTATCCCAGTTTAGAGGCAAGAAGCCTTTACCTTTTGGGGGGACTTGGATCCCCTGGCCAACATCTCCTTGGTAGAATAATCCATTGCTGATATCAGAGCTCTCCTGTATTAATATATTTTGCTTAAGTGCATAGCTTAAGGAGACTTTAGTATTATATTTGGTTCTGAATAGAGAATAGTCCTTTTCTCAGTTCCTAAGTCTATTAGTCAATTAAAGAAGACACTTTTACCAGTTTTATAAGAGATTACCTCTATAACAGTTGGCTCCAATTTGCAGTTAGAGAATGACCTCATCATCATCATATTTCTCCTTGTTCTATGGGAGGGGAGGTAAGAAAGTTTCTCATATTAAAATTTTGCAGCACCTAGAAGGTAAGTTTTGTTAAGACTCATTACAAATAGTTGTTACAAGTAGGCTCCACAGAGGGGTTTGATGTCTGTAGCAATCTGAGGCTTTTTTTTCCTTTCAATGTTCAGATGGGCCAACATTTCTGCTGGCACTTCCTGGTGCATCCTACACAATGCAAAGCTGTATCTTTTCTTTCTCAGCCATTAAGTTGGTGACATTTTGACCTGTTGGAACATATAAATCTTTTCCTGTAGTTAGTTTTAAGATTTGAATTGCAAGGTTTTTGACAAAAAGGTTTCATATCTATCTGTATCCCCCTTTTTCATTTTAGGTTTTTGTTTTGTGACCCATGAGTCTCAAAAAGGCAGTTGTATTACACATACCTATAGGCCTGAATCAAGGTGCAGATTTCATCAAATTCATCCATGCTGTTTTGGGTGATTGTATGTGGTTAACTTGGGAAGGAAACTTAATTTTTTTAAGTTAAATCATCCTACAGGTAAAAGAGAATGCTACAAGGTGATACTGTACAACAGAAAAATTATAGAGAACATTTGTATGCGCCAATCCCAAAGTTATTGTTATACAGATTTTAAGTAAAACAAACGTGGACAACAACGTTTTATATTTATATAATTTATATAATTATATTTCCGATTAACTCAGGTGCACTACCGTTTTTATCAGAACCTTTGGACCAATGTTGTTTAATATACACATATTTACTTTTACTAAGTCCTAAAACACCATGTAACCTGTAGACAGAGTCTGGGCAAAATTGGATACTTGTTGGACTCACGTCAATTAAATATGCATTAATTGAATATAGACCCGTGTCCCTCCCCCTATAGACCTATCTCCCTAATGAACCCAGATACCAAAATTCTAAACAGGATACTGGCAAATCGCATACAGACCCACATCAAGAAGATCATCCATCATGACCAAGTTGGCAAATAAAATATTTTAAAAGAAATATAAATAATATGAAAACATCTTTATAAATTGAAAATCATGTCAAGTAATAATGTGGTGCATATTATCTCACAACTTCTACAAATGTCATGAAGCAGGTAGGCAACTTGAATTGAGAAAAGGAGCTGTGATCACAGAAAAGCTCACAACTGTCTTGGAAAGCATGGGCTATTCTGTGCTTAAGGAATGAGATGGTAAAAATACTAACATTTACACAAAATATGCACATAAAAATTGAAATGTGTTAAAATATTATTTCTTTGGGTAATGGTTAAAAATTTCTGGAAAGAAATTGCAGAGATACTAATATGTGTATGCAAGAACACAAACCTCACCTTTATTATTTTTTCACACTTTTGAATGCCTTTCATAATTTTAAGTTTTCTTCATAATTATTGGTTGGTTTTTTTTTTGGTCTTTTCAAGACAGGGTCTCCCTGTAGCCCCAGCTGGCCTAGAACTCACTCTGTAGACCAGACTGGCCTTGAACTCACAAAGATCCCCCTGCCTTTACCCCCGGAGTGCTAGGATTAAAGGTGTGTGCCACCACACCCCACGATGATTATTTTTATATCTTGTATAATTTAAAATGGAAAAATAAACTATCTGGAAATTATATCAAGCATTCACAAGTTTATATCTGAATAATTTCTAAAAATATTTATCATGAAAAATTAACTGCATAAACTATAAGACTAAAAAATTAAGTAGCTCCAAATGTAATGATCAGAAAAACTCTGTTTTGAACACAGAAACTTTCACTCTTGGCTCAAGGCTGCACAGCAAATTTCAGGCAGCCCAAGATGCCTCACCTCCCATCCCTTTCCTTGTGCACATCCAATATTGAAACACAGACATCGTTAACTGCTGGTTTGGGCTTCTGTAACTTGTTTATCTGGCTTAAAGGCACCTTGACATTTTCTAAGTGAACCAAAAGAGCAAGGCAGCTATGTTTTGTTTTGGTTGGGTTTTTTTCCTCATTGCAGTTTTCCCCTTTAAAAGGGCTCTCCTAAACTTCCTCAGGGCAGACAATCTGAACTGAGCACCAAGACTCTCTTGGGAAGAGCGCTGTCTTTTTGTTTTTTAAAGAAGTAAGTTCAGCTGATTAACATTTGATTTGGTCTGTAGGCTTTCTTGGTTTGCCAAAACCCTATAACATGAATATTCTAAAATGGCAGGTCTGGGTTTAGCCTAGGGCAAATTCCCTCTCCCTGTCAGGAGACCAACCATTCATGATCTATGCTGCCCAACCTACATTATGGAAATTTGCCCAAGCCCCTAAATTGCTTATAAAGGCTGCTGACTTTGGCTGCTGGATTCTGCTCTAGCTTTGATACTGGCATGAGGCAGAAGTCTATTTCCCAATAACTGCTGTCCCTCGTGGAATTATTTCATTCGATGGTCTTAGCTGCACCTCTTTCCATACATTTGGTTCAGAGAACCCAGAAGGGACTCCTAGGTCTCTGATGACCTTCTCCCTCCTACCAGACCCAAACTTCTGACCTCCTGTAACAAGGATCATCTTTGCCTCTGCTGGTTACGGCCATCCACCACATCTGGCCTGAAAGTTTTGAGTCCAAGTTTTCAACTGCTTTCCTCGGTCCACGTAAGTGTTCTCCTTGGGGAGCGACTGATCTATTACTTTGCCTTCTCCCCCTGCCCCTTCCCTATCACACACCCTGACTCTTGCTCTCCTTCTTTACCCTATTGAGGTCATCTCTTCTCTCTGGAGGTGTTTGACTCAGTTATATGTTGGACCAGTTTGCCAAACATCTCCCTATGCCCTTTTGTAAGGTGTCCCACACTTGTCCTCAAGATGCCGGGACAGGAGACTTGTAGATCAACATCATGACAGTGATGCTTCTCATGGCTGCCACTTCTCTCAAAAAATGGTAAATTTATTTGTGAATGTTTTTACATCTCATGGCATTAATAAAAAATAAAAAGATTATGAGGTTAGTAATAGTATATGAAATAGAATATTTTTGTAATAATGACTTATGTATAAAAATTAAAATGTTCCAGCTGGGTGTGGTAGCATGTGCTTTTAATCCCATCACTTGGGAGGCAGAGGCTGGTGGATCTTTGTGAGTTCAAGGCCAGCCTGGTCTACATAGCAAGTTCCAGGACAGCTGGGGCTACAGGGAGACCCTATCTCAAAAAGACCAAAAAAATAAAATAAAATGTTCCAGAATACAAGGGATAATGAGAAGTTTAAGGAAGTATATTAAAAGTTTGAACAGGTATATGGAAATAAAAAGGTTGTTATCACAGCCAAAATTTTAATTCTAATTCCCTGATTGTACTCTACAGTCTTAGATTAAATAGATCCAGATAAGTATTAGGATTAATTGTAGCTACTAAAAATGTCCTTTATGTTTCTTTGTATTATGCAAATGTTATTTTGTTACATTCTGTGCTCACAACAAGATAATTTGGCTCAAGAAGAGCCAGGTTTTGCCTCCCTAAACCAGATGGAGCAGTCCAGAAAAGAAAAAGGTTACAGTGAGCTTAGATTAAATCCTGATCAACTTTCCTGTTTATAGGTATGTGATATGACCCCCTCCCTCCCTTCTGAAAACTGTAAATCAGGGTATGGGGAGCTAAGAAACAGAAAAAAACTGCTTTTATTTATAATACAATGTTAATTTAAGTTCTTTTATTGAGCTATGCCTATTTAATCTATGATGTTAAATTTCCCTTTTGCTGACTTAGGCCTCTTTTTCCTAAAATTATCTGGATAGCACATTACATACCTAATTCTACTAAAATAATTTTAATTTTTCCAAGGTCAAACCTCAGTCAAAATGCAAATTAATTCTTATAAAAGACTAACACACACACACATATATATATGAAAATGTTTGTGTCTTTATTCAAGTTTCATCTACACATTACCCAGTAATTAAAGGTACTAGACTGGTACAGCTAACCTTCTTGTATGTTTATTAACCATACTTTGAGGCCCATACTAATCTGACCAGAAAGGCTTAAAAGGACAATACTTTGTCACTTGTCCTCCAAGGTCAACTAAGTTCCTGGGGACTATGGGATATCTCTCAAAATGTCCTGTAACTATGGTGTGTCCTCATGTTCTGGGAGGCCATGGAGACTTGAACTGGTTTCTTGTCTACAAAGAAGAACATCAACACAGTGGAAACATTTATACAAAGCTTCCCAGCAAAACCATGGCCTAGCAAGGCTTCTGACTTATCCTCACATAGATGGAACTGGTAAAAGGAAGGTCTAAGGAGTCAGAGACTCCACTCAAGCCCATGTGATCCCTGAAGAAAAGATCCTCAACCAACTTTAAGGGTAAAAATAAATTGGTTTATTTGAGCCAGCCGGATGATCTTAAACATCCAACAGGAAAGTACAACCACAAATTGAAATGATTGGTGTATTTCTTTAAATATCCAAATGATTGAACTTCCCAGGTATTGGGCTTAATCTTATATGAGATGTTATTTAGACAATGTCTCACTAATGATTTGTCCTTAAGAAAATTCTGGTCTTGGCCTAATTAACTCTGTATTGCCTACCTGTAATGAAAAAACAACAACAATAACAACAAAGCCCACTATTGTTCTTTTCTAAAATTAAATGATAGCTAAAATTTCTTTTCTCTCCTTGTCTAGGGAACTCACACTATGATTCTAGCCACTGCTACAGCTATCAAAGTGCCTAAAGAGCAATTCCTGAGTCCATCCTTGGCAGCCAAAAGAAAATAAGAAGAAACCCAATAGATGGATGCTTTTAGAAGCCCTTAAAAATCACCCTGTTTTAGCCAGGCATGGTGGCGCATGCCTTTAATCCTAGCACTTGGGAGGCAGAGGCACGCAGATCTTTGTGAGTTCAAGGCCAGCCTGGTCTACAAAACGAGTTCCAGGACAGCTGGAACTACAGATCAAAAAAAAAAAAAAAATCACCCTGTCCTGTCTTCTAGTTCCCTGCCTGGAATTTGTGCCTAACTACTCTTGTCTTTACTTGTCCTTCCCCTCCTTGGCCCACTAGTACCCATCCTCCTCATAATGATAATTATTCTATGATTTTTAAATTTTTTCACAACAAAATTAATAAGATGACCCGATGATCATTGAACCAAATACTCTTAACTGAATACCCTCAAGTCTTCTGCCACTGCCTGCCTGCTTGACCCCCACATTTCAGGCTAATGTTCCAGCTATTTATTTATTTATTTATTTATTTTAATTAAGGTTTTTTGCTTATTTTTAAGGGATTCTACAATATAATGACACAATTGTTTGCAGATAACATTGACGTTACTCAGTATGTCATACAATTAGGTAATTGGTGCATTTTGCAAGTATCTATGTCCAAATTTTGAACAACCCAAGGTTCCCATAGTCCAGTTGGAGAAGCTTGTATGCACAGGCATGTTGATCAGTTAGGAGTCCAGACTATACTCCTGTAGTCTCATGATTCACCCTTATCTCTCTGCAGCCCTTACAATCTACCACGCCTCCTCTTCCGCAGTTTGTTCCCTGGGCTTTGGGAAAGGGGCATAAGTGGGTGAGAAAACAGTCTAATTTCTTTGGAGTTGTCCAGCCTTTTAAAACCACCTTATTTTGCCAACATGGCTGCCTGGCAGGAAGTAGCTAAAGAAAGACCACTGTTACCCCTCACCATCAACAAAAAGATGGTCTATTAGGCTACTGACAGACTCCTAAAATAGCTCACTATATTCTAAAATGGCAGGTTCAGGCTTAGCCTGGGCAAGTTCTTCAGGCTGCCAAGAGATCACCCAATCATGGGCTAAGATGTTCAGCCTATGTCTATGGAAAGTTACCCAAGCTCGTAACTGACTACAAAGGCTGCCTGACTTCTGCTGCCAGCTTCTGCTCTCTCTCTGATCTAGGCAAGGGACAGCCTAGAAGTCTATTCCCCAATGAACTGCTGTCCCCCATGGAGTTGTCTTAGTCAGTGGTCTTTACTGCACCTCTTTCCATACATTACATAAAAGAAATGATGGAAAGAAATGGAGGGAAGAAGAGAAAAAAAAGAACAGAAAAAGGAAAACAGAAGGAGACAGACATGACCATGCCTGGACACAGATGTAAACAAAGATAGAAAACGACAAGCAGAAATATTTGAAATGGTAGTAGATATGTTTCAAATGCATTTTACTAATCAATGTCTGATGTATAGAAAATATAAAGAATTCCTATAAGCCAATAAACACACTGCAATTGGAAATATAGGAGGCCAAGTTTGACTATAAAATATCCACATGAAAACATTCTCAACCTTATGTATAATCAGCAAAATTTAGTGCAATTGAAGTCACCAAGTGATATATCTTGAGATCCATCATAATGAGAAATACTAAAAGATCCAATAATACTAGAGTTTGAAGAGGAGATGAGTAAACAGGAACATTATTATTTTGTAGGTACAATATAAATACACACTTCTATGGAGTACCATTGAGAAATACTGGTCAAAGTTAACCTACCATCAAGAAATTCTACTTTGAAGACATGGCTCAGGACAGTGGGGCAGCCTAACATGCACAAAGCCCTGAGTTTGATCTCAGCCACCGGATTCCCCTGGAGCTGGAGTTCTCCTGGAATTGGAGTTTCAGACGGCTCTCAGCCGCCAAGTGGGTGCTGGGGATCGAACCATGGTCCTCTGTAAGAGCGGTCGGCACTCTTAACGGCTAGGCCATCTCTCCAGCCCCTCTTCTTATGTATTATAGTGTGTGCATTACACATGACATCTAATTACACATGTATATGATGATAATCTATGTTTGTATATGTCCCTAAATGCAGTTATTTTAATTTTACATTTATATACAAATTTTCATGTGTTGATGTTTTCTGTTCTTTTGATTTGCATTACTATTATTATTATTTATTTTGTTGAGATTTTTTTAGACAGGGTCTCACTGTGTCCCCCTAGCTGGCCTTGAACTTGCATCAATCTTCCTACCTCTGCCTTCAGACTACTGTGATTACAGCCATGCAAGATTGTGCCCACTTGTTGTTGGGTTTCCTAAACTCTCACTGGCCTCAAATTCCTCCCATCTCAGCCTTCAAAACGCTGAAATTACAGGTATGCATCACAATTCTCAGCTAGTAAATATGAAGTAGTACATAATATTAATGTGATATATGATTGTTATTTTATATTTTTAATATCCACAAGAATATATATGTATTTAAGTATTAATTATGGTTATTATGCAACATTTTAAATAATTGGCTGTATATAATGCTGTACAAAGTTATATAGTAAATATTTTATGTCACTAGTATAAGATGCCTTTTATAGCATGTAATAACATGTGTCCAATATATTTGATATTTCCTATAAATTATATGTACTAAATATCTTTTTTGGCATGTTTATGGTGCATGTGTGCATTAAGCATGCTTGTTCACATGTGTGGGGCTCACCTATATCTGTGCAAGTGTGTAGAGGCATGAAACTGATGTTGGGTATCTTCTTCAATCACTTCCATTTTATTTGAGGCAGGCATTCTCACTGAACACAGAGGTCCCCAATTCCAGCTAGTCTATATAAGGAGATTGCCCCGGGGATGCTCTGTCTCTTCTTCCAGAGTGCTGGGATTACATCTGGGCTCTGTGCCTGGCTGGCTTTTATGTAGATTTTGAAGATCCAAATTGCAGTTCTTATGCTTCACTGAGCCATCTCCACAGCCTCCATTTTTGTCTCTTGAGACAGGCCTTATGTAGCCCATGCTGGTCTTGAACTTGCTATATAGTCACTCCTGGCCTGGAACTCCTGATCTTCCTGCCACCTCTTCCCTAATTCTTGACTTACAGATATGCTCTGCTATACATAATACAGAAGTCTTTGCTCTTCTTTGCTTTCTTGTAAGGTTGAGAACTTAACACAGGACCTTGCATAAGTTAGGCAAGTAATTTCCCACTTCACCACATCCCCAGCCCTTGTATTATACTTATTATATTATTTTTGTAGTATATACAAAATTCTCAATTTTTTAATTCTGAGGGATAGTTTTGGTTCAAGTGTCAAATATGCAGGAGGCCCTTGGGTCCATTTCCAGCCACAAAATAAATAAAATGAAATAATGTGCTTTCTAATCAATTAAATAACTCATCTCATTTTTTTTAATTCCAGAACCTACACATACCACTTTAATATATAAAATACATAGACTTTACATAAATCTTCAGTAAATAGGGCTGATCTTTTTATGTTGCGAATGCCTGTGCAGGTGTATGTATGCAGGCACCTGTTGGCATTTGTGTAAGCATGTGTACACATGGATGCACATTCATGTGGATATCAGAGGTCTTAGTTGCTGTTCCTCAGGCACTATCCACCTTGTGTCTTGAAACAAGGTTCCTCCCTGGGTCCTAAGGCTCACAGATTAAGCTAGGCTTGTGTGCCAGTGAGTTGTGGGGATCCATGTGTCTCTCCACCCTCAGCACTGGGGTCGCAAGTATGCACCACCAAAGCAAGATTTGATTTTTTTTTTCACAATAATTTAATTTTTATTTTTCAGGGACCACATCTCACATGTTCAAAGAACTTATCTTCTTTTAGTCTATTTTAAAAATTAATTTTTTACTAAATTTTAACATTTCATACAATATATTTTGATCATATTAAGACTTCTTCCCCTACCTGCAACCCTTTTATGGTCCCCCCCCCCCGGATTCCATATACTCTGTCATATGTCTTAAGACGTACTAGTGTATTGCTTTTTACAAAATATTTTATTCATTATTTTTTATTTTATGTATCTGAGTTTATTGCCTGCTTTATATGTAAGTGCACCCATGTAGTGCACTGCCCGCAAAAGTTGGAAGAG
>VZQC01001139.1:439311-673975 GCA_009823505.1 Rhizomys pruinosus | reverse complement strand
GGGGCTGGAGCGATGGCCTAGCGGTTAAGAGCGCCGACCGCTCTTGCAGAGGACCCGGGTTCGATCCCCAGCACCCACATGGCGGCCGAGAGCCGTCTGAAACTCCAATTCCAGGAGAACTCCAGTTCCAGGGGAGTCCGACGCCCTCCTCTGACCTCCGCGGCATTGCATGTCACGGGTGCACAGACTTGCATGCAGACAATACATTCATACACATATGGAAATAAATAAAATTAAAAAAAATATACTAATATCTGATTGTATTTTAAAAGAAGATAGAACCAAGCAAGTGAAATAAAACAGAGAATAGCTGAGACTCATTCTTCAAGCATTTTTCTTAGACAAACAAAATGTATGCAGTCTCAATATCCACAACCCCTACACCCATGATGTATATATAGTACTGCTCCTCCATGCATTATTAGTTGTGTGGTGTATCCCACAGGGGCAGATGCTGCTGGACCTTACACTTCATAATGCCAGGAAGTCACTGCCAACTCTTACGGTTGTCCTCCTACTATTTTGCCCCAGTGTGTGTATTCCAAATGATTGACTTGAACTTCAACATCTTATAAAGTTTTTATAAGTTGGAACAGCTTTTTCTTCTTGTTTTAATTTTGTTTCTCGTCTTTCTTCAAATTCACTGAGTCTGATTATGTAAGTGAGAACCCTTCAAGGGCCTGTCCTTGGTTAAAGGTGTTAGTATTTTCAAGTGATATGTTCTTGAAGAGTCCAACCATCTGATTGTTTTATTTTTTTTTGCTACCTGAAATTTCCTTTACTTGTGTTCACTAGATCCCACCATCCCTTAAGCCTACCAACTGCATTGCGACTTCATTTATGATTAGCTCTATGGGGGGAAACAAAGGATATAAAAGCTTAGGAAGAGAAGTGGGATTCTGAGCACAGGACATTTAATGGGTGGGAGTTTTAAGTGGAATGGTCAGAAAGTGAGGAATAAATCACATTTACAGAAACCCAGGGAGGAATTTTAATAAAAGGAAAGCAGTCAGTAATGCCAAGAGCATTTCATATTTTACTCATTTATCTGATTGACCCTGATTCAAAATGAAGCTGGTGGTTTTTCTAGTATATTTCTATGAGGGCTTAACAAACTGCTTTGTCTGGTTAGAAATGGCAAGTCATCAGGTTTTTCTTGAGTTTTGGTAATCTGAGCTATTTTTTAATTTTAGCTAATATATAGGACAAGAATGTAGTTCCTGTTGTTCCAGGCCACAGCAAGCTGGAAGAGGGTGTTATGGAGATGCATTATTAGAAATGAGAAATATTTCCTTGGCCTGCTTCCTCATCTCTTGTTTTCATTTGTGCCTGGAGTCAGTTTTTCTTCCTAATATCTGGAAATATTCTGAGTAGTAGTCAAATGCTTTTTGACATAGTCTCAAAATCCATAGCCCCTACCACCCATGGTGTATATATAGTACTGCTCCTCCAGGCATTATTAGCTGTGTGGTGTATCCCACAGGGGCAGATGCTGCTGGAGCTTACACTTCATAATGCCAGGAAGCCATTGCCAGCTCTACAGTTGTCCTCCTACTATTTTGCCCCAGTGTGTGTATTCCAAATGATTGACTTGAACTTCAACCTCTTATAAAGCTTTTATAAATTGTAACAGCTGTTTCTTCTTGTTTTTCTTTTATATTGTCAGTCTATTTGTCCTTAAAAATCCAAACATCAACTGAATTCAGAACACAAATCTGATTGACTTCTCCTTATGCTAGTGCATTGGATGCTGTTTATTTATTTATTTATTTATTTATTTTTATTATTTTTTTATTATCAAATCTAGACCAGTGTCCCCTCCATTCCTCCAACCCACCAGAGCTCATGCATTTTGCCAAACATGCTTTTCATCTCTTTCTCAGTCTTTCTCAATATTCTCCATGAGGAAGTTGACTGTTTTGAGCAGAAGTTCACTGTTTCAGTCAGCTCTTCGATGCAGTCCTTTCTGTTGTTGTTATTGTTGTTGTTTCCAATATGCATCACTCCCAACTGCTTTGGATAAAAGCTCAAGGGACTGTGCACAAGAAATACTTACAACTAGGTAATTGGCACTAGCATCCACAGATGAGGGATACCATTCATTGTTTGTTTTTCTGGGACTGTGTTACTTCACTCAGCATGATGTCCTCTAGCTCCAGCCATTTTCCTGCAAAGCTCATGATGTCGTCTTTCTTTACTGCTGCATAGAACTCCATTGTGTAGATGTAGCACCCTTTCTCTATCCACTCATCAGTTGAGGGGCATTTGGGTTGGTTCCAGCTCCTTGCTATTGTGAAGAGAGCTGCAATAAACATGGCTATGCATGTATCTCTGTGGTGGGGTGAGTCTTGAGGGTACATGCCAAGGAGTGGTATGGCTGGGTCTGGTGGCAAGTTCATTCCAAGTCTTCCAAGGGTTCTCCACACTGCTTTCCATAGTGGCTGTATGAGTTTACATTCCCACCAGCAGTGGATGAGTGTTCCTCTTTCCCCAGAACCTCTCCAGCACTTGGTTTCATTTGTTTTCTTAATCCTAGCCAGTCTTATTGGAGTAAGATGATATCTTAAAGTGGTTTTGATTTGCATTTCCTTAATGATTAGTGATGTTGAACACTTCTTAAGGTGTTTCTCAGCCATCTCTAATTCCTCACTTGTGAAGTCTCTGTTCAGCTCTTTGCTCCATCTATTGAGTGGTCATTTGTTTTCTTTCTTCTTTGTTTTTTGAGTAGTTTATATATTCTGGAAATCAATGCTTTGTCTGATGTTTCTGCGGTGAAGGTTTCTCCCACTCTGTGGGATTTCTCTTCACTTCCTTGATTGTTTCTTTTGATGTAAAGATGCTTTTGAGTTTAATGAGGTCCCATTTGTCTATTGTTGACCTTAATTCTTGTGCAGCTGCTGTCTGATTTAGGAAGTCTTTTCCTACGCCTATGTCTGGTAGTCTGCTGCCAACTTTTTCTTCTATCACCTTCAGAGTTTGGGGTTTCACGTTGAGGTCTTTGATCCATCTGGAGTTCACTTTTGTACAGGGTGAGAGGTAGGGGTTTAATTTTATTCTTCTACAAGTGGTGATCCAGTTTTGCCAACACCACTTGCTGAAGATGCTCTCTTTTCTCCATTGTGGCTTCTTGGCCCCCTTGGCAAATATAAGATAGCTGAAATTGTATGTGCTCAGATTTGGATCTTCAGTTTTGTTCCATTGGTTAACGGGTCTGTTTTTGTGCCAGTACCAGGCTGTTTTTATGACTCTAGCCCTGTAGTATAGTTTGAAGTCTGGAATAGAGATCCCCCCTGTGTAGCTCTTTTCGTTCAGGGTTGATTTGGCTATTCGGGGTCTTTTGTTTTTACAAATGAATTTAAGGACTTTTTTTTCCAAGCCTATGAAGAAACTCTTGGGGACTGTGATTGCAATTGCATTAAATCTATACAAGAGTTTCAGTAAAATGGACATTTTTACAATGCTAATTTTCCCAATCCATGAGCATGGGAGGTTTTTCCATCTTCTGATGTCTTCTTCAATTTCTTTCTTTAAAGGTTTAAATTTTTTGTTGTAGAGATCTTTGGTGTCTTTGGTTAGGTTTATTCCTAGGTATTTTATTGTTTTTGAGGCTATTGTGAGTGGGAAGGTCTCTTTGAATTCTTTCTCCAGTTGCTTGCTCTTGGTGTAAGGAAAGGCCATTGATTTTTTTTAGGTTAATTTTGTATCCTGCCACTTTGCTGAAGCTGTTAATCATTTCTAGGAGTTTTCTGGTGGAGTTTTTAGCATCCCTTAAGTAAACAATCATATCATCAGCAAATAGGGATAGCTTGACTTCTTGTTTTCCAATTAGTACTCCTTTAATTTCCTTTTCTTGCCTTATTGCTCTAGCAAGTGTTTCAAACACCATATTGAAGAGGAGTGGTGACAGCGGGCAGCCTTGCTGAGTTCCTACCCTTAAAGGGAATATTTCTGTCATTTCCCCATTCAGGATGATATTGGCTGTCGGTTTCCTGTATATGGCTTTGATTACATTGAGGAATGATCCCTCCAATCCAATTCCTTCTAGGACTTTAAGCATGAAGGGATGCTGGATTTTGTCAAAGGCTTTTTCAGCATCAATTGAGATGATGGTGTAGTTTTTGTCTTTCATTCCATTTATGCGTTTGATGATGTTTATTGATTGTCGTATGTTGAACCTGGATGCTGTTTCTGCAGATCCCCTAGTGCTTTTTATTGGGTCAGGTCCATAAACTTGACTCTTTCATCTATCAAGAAACTCTCTCTGAGGAAGTTCTTGGTCCCTCAGATGAACATTTGTCTAGCCTTCCTGAACTCTTCCAAACTTGGACTCATCTATTTGAATATTCTTGTGTGCATCACCACCTACCCAGAGCTTTCTACATTATGGCAGTCTCTCTTGACTGTCACATGCCCATTGTGCTAAATCTGGCTAAAGTTTCATATTGGAAAATATTAGTTTTTCCCTCCTGCTTCAGGTGAGAATGTGCTTTATTCAGACAGTCTTCTTGTCAGCAAAACTCACTGTGAAGAAAACTTTGTGGGAAACAGTAGTAAAACCGTGATTTTATGCCAGCTGACCTTTATCTATGCAAGTTTGCCAACCTTGATTCTCTGCTTTTAGATTCAGCTCTATATGCTCTGAGTCAATTCTTTTTTGTTTGCTTGTTTTGTTTTATCTTGAAATTTCTAGTCAAGGTCTCCTATATCCCAGGCTATCCTCAAATTCTGTGTAGCCTAGTGGGACCTAGAGCATTTCTGATCCTCCTGCCTCAACCTAAGTGCTTAGATTACATGTGTGTGCCACCACATCCAGTTTATACAGTGCTGGGGCTAGGACCCACTGCTAAGCAAATGGTTTACCAACTGAACTCTATTTCCAGAACTATTTTTGTCAATTTTTTATCAGTCTGTTATCTTCAAAATCTTATTCACAATTTTCAGATCACGAATGATATATTTAATTATAGAAAATGTAATTACAGGTTTTAGTAAGTTTTCTTCTGGGAATATAATTTCTACTATTTTAATAGTTTTAAAAATCCTACAAAAGATACTTATATATTAACTCTTCCTGGTGGCCTGTGTGTTTGGTCTTGTGCCTAGTCTCTCATGATGGGTAAAATGTCCCAGTGCTGTCAGAGAGGAACTACAAATCCAGAATAGAAAATACATTATGTCCATTAGAAATCTGGTGGTTCCTTAAGAACTGGCTACTTCATAGCTCAGTACTGCAAATAATAATAGTTAATGTTAATAAAAAGCAGGCTATGTATTAATAACTTGCATGATGAACTAAAATATTTTCCAAAGTTAATGTGCTTTATCAGACTCTAGGTATGGGACATCAGAAAGCACTACAGTGATCTTCTTAACTTTTGTCATTCCTTTTCAGGTATCTTAAAATTAAAAGATATAGAATATATTGACAGGATATAGAGACAGAACAAGAAAACTCTTTTAGAACTAAAAGGGGAAGAGAGAAAGAGGGAGGATCTAAGGGAGATCAGAGGGATGGGGCTGGTGGGTACACAAAGAGAACAGCTAAACCATACTTTGTTTAAAAAAATGTCATAAAGATATCTAGTACGGTGTGTGTAAATTGAAAAAAAACATTAAAAAGAAGTGTAATATGGGTAGGGAACTGAATAAATTAAATGAAAAATTTAAGCACATATAAATAATATTTGAATCAAGTTGTTTAAGAAAATCAAGTGTTGTTGAAGAAAAAGTGAAACAGCCCAGAGCAAAAAACCCTATATTGGGCAAAAGCACAAAATAACAAAGTTGAGCCTTAAGACTCAATCTTGTTCTGATTCTGAAGGAGGGGAAAAAGGAAATTTGCATAAAGGATAACATTCATGATTCAGCTAAAGCATTCTAAGTTTTTAGTATTTTGGAAGTATATCTTGATATTCTCAGAGCAACTGTGTTTTATATAGAAAACAATGTAAAACTTTGAAGTTGGTAGTAAAGTGGCTGTTTCGGTCACAGAATTTTCTCTCTGAACTCATCAGAAAAGATTGTAATAGAATTTTCTTCCAGGATAGGCAAACACTTGCATGGTAAAACGAAGCACTGGTATGCAGTTTCAGAAATCTGTTGAACTGCATGTTCTCATATGTGTTCCAGGAAATTCACATTTGGATTTCAATATGGCTCAGAGTTATGGTCCTGTTATCCAGCACTTTTTTTGGATGGGAATTTGCTCGATACCAACATAAGTCTTGCCAAAGCTCAGCAGGCCAAATCCTAGTTGTGGAATATGTGGGAACCAAGAAATTAACAGTGAAATGATGAGGGCAATATCACTTTCAGCCCTCCAATGAAACAATTTTTGCCTAATGGTCTAAAAAGTCATTTTTTGAATATTACAGATAATCTTTTAAAAGTGAAATATCTCTTTTGAGGCAAATGCAACTTTAATAACAACAACGTACTATTGCATTTCCTCTGAACTTGGCTTTTCAGACTTTGTTATAGCTGGCTAGACATGAACAATTATGCTTACCTTCAGAACAAAACATGCTAATGCTGAGTTAGAAATCTGGTTTATGGCTAATATATGTCACAATTGCCACGGTTGAAGTGATTATCTTGACATTAAATTTTTCATTGAATACAGGGCTTTTCATCTTTAAAACATTGCTATTAACTTGCAAAATAATGTGTTAAAGTTACATTATCATAAAATAAGAAAGTATAACCCATAGTCAGCCCAGGAATGCTTCTTTTGGTTCCAGAGGATCAACTATAAAACCTAAATGCTGAGGGAACATAAAAGATCAATGGTCAAATACTTCAGCTTTAGCAAAGGCAGTGTCTAGCCATGTAACACCAATCACTATCTGTCCCATCCCTTAAGATCCAGATTACATGCTTCTCTTTCTGGTCTTTTCAAATCTTAACCATATAATTTTAAAAGACAATAATCTCAATTACAGCCTCTTGCTAAATTGTGCTAATATTTTAGAACTCTTTTCATATTGTGAGAGAGTAGACAAACTATCCTCTTATTCTTAAACCATCCCAAATTACTGAAGGATGATTATTACAAATTGATTTTTCATATTCAGATCTTTCTTGTCCCATGGAATTGTGTTCTCATATCTCTTTTAAATGGAGAAAATTAAAATTTTGTAAGTATGAAGATGGAAAATAAATGATTTCTTTTATTTTTTCAAAGCCAATTTTTATTGACGCTTTGTGCATTTCATACAAAATTTCCAATCAAATCTAGACCTGTGCCCCCTTTCTTGCCCCCCCACCCCACCAGAGCTTACACATTCTGCTGAACATGTCTTTCATCTTTTTTCTCAGTCTCCTTTAAAAATTTCAATGTAGAAGTTTACTGTTTCAAACAGAGGTTCACAGCTTCAAATCTGTATCATTTCTGCATCTCAGCCATGGTGGTTGAGATTTGAGTCTTTTTCTTCCTTTCATATCTTGCTAAGTCCTGTAGTTCATGTTACTTATGTAATTAATATTTTATGTTAACTATCATTATTTCAACTTTAATGCTTAAAAACATAAATGAGAGAACAAGTTACTTGCCCAGTGTTATGTCTGATTAGCCTGATTACAAGAAAAGGGTTGTTTTTTATTTTTATTTTTATTTATTTTTTTTTGTCCTTTTGAGACAGGGTCTTCCTTTAGTCCCAGCTGGCCTGGAGCTCGTTCTGTATACCAGGCTGGCCTTGAACTCACAGAGATTAGCCTGCTTCTGCCTCCCTAGTGCTGGGATTAAAGGTGTGCACCACCAGGCCCGGAAAACATGGACACTTTTGAATCACTGGTCTTTCTAAAACAAAACACTGGGGGCTTCAGAGACAGCTCAGTGGTTAAGAGCACTGGCTGGTCTTGCAGAGGACCCGGGTTTGAGTCCTAGCACTCACATGGTGGCTGACTGCATCCATAACTTTAGTTCCAGGGGAATCTGATTCCGTCTTCTGGACATTGCATGATGTTCAGGCAATATACTCATACCCATAAAATAAAAATAATAAATAAAATATTAAAAGAAAACACTGCTAATAGTTTATTTGTATAGCTGAAATTTGATGAAAAACTTGTGACATTTTTCTCAGGTAAAAATACTATTCCAGTACTATTGTGTTATCATAAAGTGATTATGTATTATCAATTGAAATGATTGCTGTTAGGACAAACCTTATCATTCAGAATTTAGTGTTCTGCTGCCAATATGCGTAAGAAAGTTTATGATAATTTATGAAAAGTATTTCTGATAGTAAAAATGCATCTGACTAGATATCATAATAGCTAATTCTAGACATTTTATATATTTTTCCCTAATAAACCAATGGGAAACCTTTTTTCCATACAGGGATATTCCTGCCTAAAATCAGGTCTATTGATCACTTTTTGGTGGTCTTTTTGAGAAGGATCTCCCTGGCTTCAGATGGCCTAGAACTCACTATGTAGAGCAGGCTGGACATGAACTAACAGAGATTTGCCTGCCTCTGCCTCCTGAAAGCTGGGATTAAAGGTGTCCACTAACATACCTATCTCTTTTGAAAGACTTTTTAGCCTATGAGTCTCCCAAACTGAGTACTTAAGAACAATGTAAATTTATCAACATCTTTTTCAATGTTATTTGTTTCTAGAATGTAGTGCTATATTAGAGGACACTAAGGAATAGTGATTCTTTTAGTTAAAGCAAAGCATCTATAGAATAAACTTTAAGTATATTTTAGGTGTCTTTTTTTAGTGAGAACTATGAACACAACTACATATTACTCTTACCTAGCTATGGAATTTCCTACAATAAATCCAGGTGTGTCCAACCTATGGCATAGTATAGCTATGAATACAATCCAAACCATAATGATGAACTTATTCAAACCTGAGGATTTTTGGAGTAACTGGTTCTGTCATTTTTTTATGATGAAACTTGTAGGTGATGATGCCATGTTGGAGTGTCCAAAGGGAGGATTAATAGTAGGCATTGATTGGTGCTGCAGGGAAATCCAATACTCCAAATAAATTTATATGATGTTAAGAGGGAGATTTCTATTTAAGCTTCTGAAATTTGAAACATAACACCAATTACAACATTTTGAAGAATACTTTAATTTTTTGGATTTATTTATATAAATTTTATGCTCATTAGTGTTTTGCCTGAATGTATATAAGTGTACCATATGAGTGCTACATACACAGAGGGCAGAAAAGGATCTCAGATCCCCTGGAGGTAAAGTGTGTTTTTAGCCCACCTGTGAGTGCTGGGAACCAAACCTATGTCCTCTGCAAGAGCAAACAGTGTTCTTAACTGCTGAACCATTCCTCCATCCCTGTAAAATATATTAAAATACAGGCCGTAGAGATAGCTCCGCAGTTAAGAGCACTGATTGCTCTTGCAGAAGACCTGGGTTTGATTCTCAGCACCCACATGGCAGCTAACAACCATCCTTAACTCCTGCCCCAGGATGACATGGGGACACTGACACACATGCAGCCAAAACACTCATAAAATAATAAAAACGGGGGCTGGAGAGATGGCCTAGCGGTTAAGAGCACCGACTGCTCTTACAGAGGACCCAGGTTCGATCCCCAGCACCCACATGGCGGCTGAGAACCGTCTGTAACTCCAGTTCCAAGGGGAATCCGACACCCTCTTCTGACTTCCGCGGCATTGCGCGACACGGGTGCACAAACCTACATGCAGACAATACATTCATACACATAAATAAATAAAATAAAATATTTAAAAAAAAATAATAAAAACGTTAAAAATATTTTAAAACAATAATCTCATAAAAATTTAGCTCTTTAAAATGTTTTAAGAATCTCTCATGTATAATAATACCTATTTTAATTTATGTTTTCTTCATGTGTTGTTAAGCAAAATAAGAATAAAACATTTTGGTTGGATTTTGAGTTTACTAATGGAAAAAAGAGAAGTATTTTCAGACACACACCTGATTTCTCCCAGGCATATGGCTTGCACAATTTGGCTCCAGATTAATGGATTAATTCACATGGTTGTTTATTAAGATGCCAGAAGTGATAGTCTACAGTTGGAGATTCAGTACTGTAATGCCAGATGAGACAAATGACTTTAATGGGTACTGAGTCTTTTGATTTGTTCACAGGGTTTGACTTGTTAATTGGCAAACCACATTTGGTCTCCCTTCCCTAGTCATTGAAAAGTTGTCATTGGTTAGGTTCAATGGAGCAAATTATGTCCATAATGTCTTTTTATTTGAATGCCAAAAGTTTTCTTTGGATGATTTAAATGTCCCATTTCTTTAAGCAAGGGTTCGTGAACCCTTGTCTGTTGAAAAAATTGCTTGGCATGGTAGAAATGAGGCTAAAATTTTTAATTTAAATTCAGTAAGCATTCAAATCATCTCTTAATATAAATCCTTCTGTACAATAAATTCTTGCACAGATATGTCAGATATGCAGGCATTTATCTCGGATTTTGACTTTGATCTGACTTAATTGTTCTTTGGCATCCTTTGCTGAAAACCATAGCTCTATAACTTGAGCCCAATCAAAAAACAAACAGCCCCTTGCCTCTTTGGTTGGTGGACATTGTAATGGTATGACTTCAGTTTGAGCAAGAGTACATCTTGAAATTATAGTATCTCCTGGATTTTTAAATTCATATTTGTGCAATAATTTATTGTATATAAGGATTTATATTAAAAGATAAATTCCAGGAGAACTCCAGTTCCAGGGGAATCCGAGACCCTCTTCTGACCTCCACGGCATTGCACGACACGGGTGCACAAACCTACATGCAGACAGTACATTCATACACATACATAAATAAATAAAATTAAAAAAAAAGATAGTATAAATGGTTTACAAATTTAAATTATTTTTAAATTTTAGAAATGTTTTGGCTTATCTACAAATGAAAATAAATTTTCTATTTACTGAATAATGGAAATGTTTTAACAAATTATTTTTAATATTTGTATGAATAAAAAAGTAGAGTAATAAACATAATACTTTGAGGTTTTGTGACCTTTTATTTTTCAGGTTAGCAAGTTTTGTTTTAATCTTATTTTATTTTTCTTTGAAAGCTAATGACCAGAAAGCAAATTTTCTAGTGTCTTGTTTTGAGTTTATAATGCTAATGCTTTAGTTTTGTTTCCAGTTCCTGTGATAAAATGCCAGACAAAATGAATTTAAGGAAACAAGTGTTTATTTGGCTCTAGGTTGCAATCCATGATTGCAGTATGGTGAAGGTAGCAGGAGCTGGAATGAATGGTTCTAACCAAACTCATAAACAGAGCAAAGGGCAGTGACTTAATGTATGCACACTTGCATGCAGCTCACCTCTCTTACAAGTTTCAGGATCCTCTGAAGGGGATACCAACTACTTCTTAAAGTGGTTGGTATCCAAGATGGGGGGTGTGGTTCCCACCTCCGTTCACATAACCAAAATGATTTCCATAGCTGTGTTCATAGAGCAACCTGATCTAAACAATCCCTGAGACTGTCTTCCCAGGTGATTCTAGAGAGGGTCAGGTTGACAACTAAAACTAACCATCATCATGGTGTTAATATGACTAAAGAACGTGGAACGAGAACCGTCTATAACTCCAATTCCAGGAGAACTCCAGTTCCAGGGGAATCGAGACCCTCTTCTGACCTCCGCGGCATTGCATGACACGGGTGCACAGACCTACATGCAGACAGTACATTCATACACATAAATAAACAAATAAAATATTAAATAAAAAGAACTTGGAACGAGCCGGGCGTGGTGGCGCATACCTTTAATCCTAGCACTTGGGAGGCAGAGGCAGGCGGATCTTTGTGAGCTCAAGGCCAGCCTGGTCTACAGAGTGAGTTCCAGGACAGCCTGGATCTCCAGGGAGACCCTGTCTCGAAAAAACCAAAAAAAAAAAAAAAAAAAAAGAACTTGGAACAATAAGTTATTTTATAGTTAAAAATTATTTTCAGAAAACATTTTGGCAATTATATATAAACAACTATATTATTGTGAAGTATAGACTTATTAGGCAAAATTGGCTGGATTTTAGTTGTTTGTTTTTGAGATAGGGTCATATTCTGTAACACTGATGTCTTGAAACTCCCTATGTAGACTAACCTGGCCTCCAAGTCAAGAGGCTGATTTCAAAGAGATGTACCTGCCTCTGCCATCTGAGAGCTATGATTTAAGGAATAGATGGTCTCTTTTTGTAATCCAGTCCAAAATAGACTTCATTATATAGCACAGAATGGCCTCTACATTATGAATCTCCTGCTTCAACCTATCTACTTGTTGGTATTATAAGAATGTAACACTATGTCCATTTAAAATCATCTTTATATAATAAACATTTATCAGTTCACTAGCAAATCCATTAGAAATTGGCTATTTTTTTCTTTTACAGAAAAAACCTAAAATCTCCATGATCAATTGAAGTTTTATATTATATCCTTCTCTTATCAATAACCACTTTGGGAAAACTTGTGATATTAATACCCAAACTGTCCTCTCCTCCCTCCCTCCTTCCCTTCCTCCCTCCCTCCCTCCCTCCATCGCTCTTTCCTTATATCTCATTCATTCTCTTTGTATTTACATTGAATATTTTACTTTATAAAGTACAAATGAACTACCTCTTAAGGTCTTCTCTTTTCATGGTGACCTAGAGTATGTTTAAGAAAGTAAGAGTATGTTTAAGAAGTAATTTCACATATCCAAACCTTAAGTAAGAATGAAGCTGAATGATATTAGGGAAACCTGCAAATGAGAGGGCTCAAATAACTAAGGTAACATAGAAGTAGAGTTTTATATGATCTCAACATGACACAAAAAATCTACTTGCTGATAGAAAAAATGATCACACATTAACATCTGGTCTTCATGTGGATATTTGCTCAGTAATTAGCAGCAGTCCCTGTTCAGCTACATTCCTACATCTGGGAACAAAGCATCATAGAAACTAAAAATAAAGACAAGAAGAAAAGTAAAAAAAATTCTGCTATAAAATAGCATAGTTAATCTACATTATAAATTAAATGTATTATGTCACTCTATTTGGGAAAAATGCAACTTTATTCATCTACCAGGGATGTTTTGAAAATGATTATTTTTATATTTTCAGCAGGAAAAGCTAGGATTTTAAACTATGGCAATGTGACATAGGATCAAAAGAATGATTGAAAATATTTGAAACCATTTATGTATTGATAACCTTTCAATTATACAAGATATATCAATGGAAATTGATAGAATTACTATCTCATGTATTTCTTCAGGGACATAATAGACAAAAATCTGTTTAAAACTGTACTCAAGAAGGCAGTGAACATAGGTAAAATGTAATGCATGTTCTTTAGTATATTCTGCATAGCAAAAGCATATATATTTGTAAACACTAAAAAGAAAAAAATGTAGAGTACCAATTGCACTGGATGTTCGGCCATTTCTCCATATTCAGAATGGCAAAATAAATCCTGCGCTTGAGAGCAATCTGAACTGGCAGGCTTCTCGAGATCTGTATTCTCTGTTAAATTATAGATTTTATGGACACACTGTATAGTTTCTCCAAAGTACTGTGGAATATGTACCATATGTTTCTGCAACTGCTTATCTTTTTAATTGGCTGGAGAATAAGCCCAGATGGTAAACACAGGCAGGGCCTGTACTTCAGAGTAAGGATGGAAATATTCTCCAGAGATCTGAACTTTGCTTGCCAGACATTCTGGGTCAGCTTGAAAGAAGCTGCCCATTGCCTCTGACTTTGGCCCAGTAACTATGGAACAAGAAGGAAGTCTTGAAAACTGGCAGTCATTCTCTGGCCTATGAAACTTATTAAGCATGTGTGCAGTAAGCTAGGGGAGCTATAGGGAGTAAGTGAAGACTGCATGGTTTTGTAGTTTTTCTTTCCTCCCCTTTGGTTTTAATTTTCACCTCTATTATTCTGGTTGAGGATTAGCCCATCAATCTATTGCCGCTGCTCTGAACAACTGATGGTATTTAACAATATATAAATGCTTGTATCCATTTGATATCTTATTTTGGATACTTGAAAGCCTCTGTAGCTTATCAGAACTGGGAAAGTTTGAAATAAACACCTGCTTTAGGTCAAGAGAACTAAAGATTTCTAAAGACTCGTTTTCTGCTGCCTGTTACTCCTGGCCGCTGCAGGATTCTATAGCAAAAATGAGAATATTCCCGGGCTGGAGAGATGGCCTAGCGGTTAAGAGCACCGACTGCTCTTGCAGAGGACCCGAGTTCGATCCCCAGCACCCACATGGCGGCTAAGAACCATCTGTAACTCCAATTCCAGGAGAACTCCAGTTCCAGGGGAATCCGACGCCCTCTTCTGACTTCTGCGGCATTGCACGACACGGGTGCACAAACCTATATGCAGACAATGCATTCATATAAATAAATAAATAAATAAATAAATAAATAAATAAAATAATTAAAAAATGAGAATATTCCCTGTTAGCTCTAAACAGTTTGTTGGCTCTTCCCTATTTTTGGCATCATATTCAAGCCATTCTTTATTGCCCCTTCAACTAGGTCCTATTCTATCTTGATCTCTTTACAGCCTTTTCCATCTTTAGCTCATGATCTTCTACAAAGTTTATTTGTCCATTTGTTTTCTTTCTCACTTTGTGAACTGAATTATGCAATGTCTAAACCAGATCTTAGGTGGAAGGTAGACATAGATGAATCAGTGCATTTATGAGCACACTTATCCCAGAAGAGAAAAATCTCTCATTATTTATTGAATTCACAGACAGTTGAATAATTTTATGGGAATTCTTGCCTATGTAGGAAAAATGAAAGTGATTTTTTTTTCAAAAAAATATTTTATTTATTTATTTATTTTTTTCACATAAATTTATTTATTTATTTTTAACAAATCTAGACCCGTGTTCCCGCTCATTCCCCCACCCCGCCAGAGCTCATGCATTCTGCCAAACATGCTTTCCATCTCTCAATCTTTCTCAGTATTTTCCATGGGGAAGTTGACTGTTTTGAGCAGAAGTTCACCGTCTCAGTTAGTTCTTTGATGCAGTCTTTTCTGTTGTTGTTTCCAAAATGTATTATGCCCAACTGCTTTGTACAAAAGCTCAGGGGGCCCTACACAAGAAATACTTACAACTGGGTAGTTGGCACTAGCATCCACAGATGAGGGATACCATTCGTCTTTTGTTTTTCTGGGACTGTGTTACTTCACTCAGCATGATGTCCTCTAGCTCCAGCCATTTTCCTGCAAAGCTCGTGATGTCGTCTTTCTTTACTGCTGCATAAAACTCCATTGTGTAGATGTACCACATTTTCTCTATCCACTCGTCAGTTGAGGGGCATTTAGGGTTGGTTCCAGCTCCTTGCTATTGTGAAGAGAGCTGCAATAAACATGGCCGTGCATGTATCTCTGTGGTGGCGTAAGTCTTGAGGGTACATGCCCAGGAGTGGTATGGCTGGGCCGGGTGGCAAATTCATTCCAGTCTTCAAGGTTCTCCACACTGCTTTCCATAGTGGCTTGGTAAAAAAAGAGTTTACATTCCCACCAGCAGTGGATGAGTCTTCCCTTTCTTCCTTCACCCACACTCTCCAGAACTTGGTATCATTGTTTTCTTGATCCTAGCCAGCTTATTGGAGTAAAGATTGATACTTAAAGTGGTTGTTCATTTGCATTTCCTATGAGTAGTGATGGTTTGAGCAGCATTCTTGAGGTGTTGTTCTCAAGGACATCTATAATTCCTACCACTGTGTGAAAGTTCTCTGTTTCAATTCTCTTTGCTCCATCATTGAGCAGGGTCATTTGTTTTCCTTTTTCTTTGTTTTTTGAGTTATTTTAATATTTGGAAATCAATGCTTTGTCAGATGTATCTGACAGTGAAGGTTTTCCTCCCATTCTGTGAGATTTCTCTTTCACTTCCTTGAATTGTTTCTTTTGATGTACAGAGCTTTGAGTTTGATGAGGTCCACTTTGTCACTGTCGACCTTATATTCTTGGCACTGCTGTCTGCCTTTTAGAATCTTTTCCTACGCTATTCTGTAGTCTGCTTGCCAAACGTTTTTTCTTGCTATCACCTCGCGATTTGGTGGGGTTTCACGTTAGGTCTTATCCAGTTTGGAGTTGGAACTTTGTGACAGGGTGACGAGGTAGGGGTTGTAATTATTTCATTCTTCTATAGAGCGGGGACCCGTTTTCCCAACCCCACTTGCGCTAAATGCTGTTTTTCTCCAATTGTGGGTTTCTTGGCCCCCTTGTCAAATATGAGGATGGCCTGAAATGTATGTGCTCAGATTTGGATCTTCGGATTTGATTCCATTGGTCACACAGTCGGTATTTTTGTCAGACACAACTGTAAATTTATGAGACTAAGCCGGTCGGAAGTTAAACTATGTAAAAAAAAAATCTGGTATAGAGAGCCCCTGTGTAGTCTTTTCACTCAAGGTTGATTTGGCTATTCGGGTACCTTTTGTTTTTTCCAAAGAAAAAAAATTTAAGAACTTTTGTTTCCAAGCCTGTGAAAGAAAAACTCTTGGGGATTTTTGATTGGGATGGCATTACATAATCTAACAAGAGTTTTTGGTAAAAATGGGACATTTTTAAATGTTAATTTCCCCAATCCATGAAGCATGGGAGGTTTTTCCATCTTCTAGTGTCGTCTTCAATTTCTTTCTTAAGGTTTAACATTTTTGTTGTAAGAGTCTTTGGTGTCTTTGGTTGGTAGCTTGTTCCTAGGTGCTTATTGGTTTTTGTAGGCTGATGTGAGGGAAGGTCTCCTTGAAATAATTCTTTCTCCATTTGCTTGCTCTGTGGTGTAAAGAAAGGCCATTGATTTTTTAGGTTAATTTTGTATCCGCTGCCCTTTGCTGAAGTGTTAATCGTTTTCTAGGAGTTTTTCTGTGGATTTTTATGGCATAACCTTAATAAACAATATCATCAGCAAATAGGGATACTTGACTTCCTCTTTTCCAATTAGCTCTTAATATCCTTTTCTTGCCTATTGCTCTAGCAAGTGTTTCAAGCACTTATGAATTGAAGAGGAGTGGTGATAGGGGGACAGCCTTGCCCGTAGTTCTACCCCTTTAAAGGGAATGTTTCTGTATCTTTCCCCCATTAGGATATCATTGGCTGTGGGTTCCCCGTATAATGGCTTTGATAACATTGAGAAAGATCCCTCCAATCCAATTCCTTTCCTAGGACTTTAAGCAGCGGGGATGTCTGGATTTTGTCAAAGGCTTTTTCAGCATCAATTGAGAATGTTGGTGTGTTTTTTGTATTTGATTCCGTTAATGTGTTTGATGATGTGTTGATGTGATTTTCAGTTTGAACATCCCTGCATTCTGGTATGAATCCAACCTTGGTTCTGTGGATGATCTTCTTGATGTGGGGTGTATGCATTTGACCACAATTTCCTGTTTAGTATTTTGGCATCTGTGTTCATGAGGGAGATGGGTCTATAATTCTCTCGTTTTTAGTTGGATCTTTTGGCTGGTTTGGTAAATAGAGTGAATGTTGGCTTCATAGAAGGAATTTGGGAGATTTCCCCTCTGACTTGTATACTTCTAAAGAGTTTTTCAGAAAAATGGTTTGTAGGTCTTTTTGAAATGTTTACAGAATGCTGCTGTGAAAACCGTCTCTGGGCGGGCGGGCTTTTTTAGTTGGTAGCTTTCTTATACTCCTCTAAGTCTTCATAGATGTTATGGTCCGTTTAAGCTGCTGGTCTCTATATTGGCCAAGCTTTGGTGATCCAAGAATTCAGATATTCACACCTTTCTTCAGTGTTTCAAACTTTGGTGAATATATGTTCTTGTAATATTCCATATAAATTTTCTTGATCTTTTCCTTGGTCCGTTTGATGATTATCCCCTTTTCATATCACGATCTAATTCGATTTGGAGTTGGTTTCCTTCTTTCTTTATGAAAGTGATTTTAAAGAAAAGGATCACTTATAGGCTAAGATTAAAGTTGGATAATTACAGTTACTACAGTTGTATTAGTTTTATGATTTCTTCACTTTGGCCTTCTAGCTCAAAAAGCACGAACTTTAGACTCCACTGTGTTTTATTATAAGTGTATTTGTATTACAAAAAGTAGTATTGTAATATTTATGCCATCCTATATTTTATGGTATCATCATATTCTAAAGTCTTCAAAAGATAGTCTCCATGATAAATTTTAGTGACTCTATAAGATAGCATGAAATCAAATCACATATTTAACAGAATAACCTTAATATTGCAATATATAACTAGATATTTACATAGGAAAGAGAAATTAAATATGTCAAACCTGTTTCTGCAGAGTGAACTTTTTTACATGAAGGTGCAGATTATTATTAGTAATGATATTTTAGAGCATATAGTGTATTAGTCAGGTTCTCTAAAGTAACAGAAGTAACAGGACGAATATTATAGCTATATACAATTTTATTGATTTGCTCACGTGACAGAGTTCAAGGAGTCCAACAGTAGCTGCCACACACTGGAAGGCGAGAGAATCCAGGGAACTTGCTCAGTCCGCAAGGCTGGAGTGTCTCAGTAGTCCCAATCTGTGCTGAAGGCCCAATGGATTCCAGGAGATCTGCTGGTCTCAGTACACTGGGATCCAAAAGGTTGATCAAAGCAGCAAGCAAACTCACCAGATGAGAGAGGCAAACCGCAGGAGAAAAAAAGGACCAGCTGCTCTCTGCCGTGGCTTTTATACTGCCTGCTGGCAGAAGGTAACCCCCACATTTGAGTGGGCCATCCGGGTTGAGGTGGTCCAATCAAAGACCTTTTTCTCTATTTGTTCCTTAGTCCAGTGAAGCCCAGGATTAACCATCACAAGTCCACCCCTTGTCAACTTGACACCCAAAATAGCCTCTCCTTGTGTTATGCTTAAATGTCAATTGCAAACAATGGCAAGGTCATAATTCCACCTAACATGTTATAAGTATCTATATATATATATATATATAATATATATATATATATATATGCCATTCTTAACCAAATAGGACAAAAGTTAATATCTATTATAATCCATGTTTCTGCAACTGGTCCATGGCCTCAGCTGATATTTATGACTACCTTCTTTCTTTACTACTCATTCTGTATTTCCTCACCATCAGCAAGCACCTCTTGCAGGTCTTGGCTCTTTCCCTGGAGGAGTGACCCATACTTCATCCCTGAGGGTCTGGGCCATTTATTGTACTATCTGGTTGGGTTGTTGGAGTTTCCCATTGACCTTAATCATAGGACATGGTAGCACAGAAGGCACCCTACAGCATCTCTGCCTTCCAGACATAATCTTCCATGCCCCCATTGTGGAGAAAAAGTCCAATTTCCCCATGGTAGTCTGGATCAATCACTCCTCCAACTACTGTTATTCCTTCCTTAGCCTGTTGGCTTAAGGCAGTAGAAGCCAAGTGGCAGGGGGAAGTCTTATCTTCCAGTTCAATGGAACATTTGCTGTATCTCCTGGCAAAAGCACTCCCCACCATTGGAGCCAAAACATCTAGACCAGCAGAACGCAAGGGTCGTGGGTACAGGAAGCAAAATTTTCCTACTGGGTCACTAGGGGTGATAGTGAGTGGAATCATTCCCACTTCCACCCCTTGGTTCCTGGACCCATGAATTCTGGCTATAGGAGCAAACAGTACCATATAGTGGACGCTGATTTCAAAGCATATTACTGCTTGCTGGAGAACGTTTGCCCCAGCCCTCCAGGGTTTGCTACCTAATTGTGCACTGTAACTGTGTCTTCAAGAGGCCATCCATCATTCTATCAAGCCAGCTGCTTCTGGGTGGTGGGGAACATGGTAAGACCATGACCATGGCCCGACAGTCGCACTTCTTTGGCTGTAAGATGAGTTCCTTGGTCAGAAGCAAGCTGTGAAGGAATACCATGATGGTGAAAAGGCATTATGTTAAGTCCCTGGATGGTAGTTTTGGCAGAAGCATTACGTGCAGGAAAGGCAAATCCATAACCAGATAAGTATCTATTCCTGTAAAGGCAAACGCTGTCCCTCCATGATGGAAGTGGGTCCAATGTAGTCAACCTGCCACCAGGTTGCTGGTTGGTCGCCCTGGGGAATAGCACCATATCGGGGGCTCAATGTTGGTCTCTGCTGCTTTGGCAAATCTGGCACTCTGCAGCAGCTGTAGCCAGATCAGCCTTGGTGAGTGGAGTCCATGCTGTCGAGCCCATGAAATAACCTCCATCTCTGCCACCATGACCACTTTGTATGGCCCATTGAGCCAAACAGGGGTATAGCTGGGGAAAGAGGCTGACTATCCACAGAATGAGTCATCTGATCTCTTGATTATTAAACTCATCCTCTGCTGAGATCACCTTTTGATGAGCATTTACATGAGACACAATATCTTCACATCCTTTGACCATTCAGAGAGCTCTAACCACATACTTCTTCCCAATATCTTTCTCACCAATTTTCAGCCATGCTCCTTCCAAGTCCCACAAACATGGCTACAGCCCATAACAGTTATAATCGAAACTCTGGACATTTCTCCTTCCAGGCAAAATGCACAACCATGTGCACTGCCCGAAGTTCTGCCCACTGTGAAGACTTTCCTTCACCAGTGTACTTTAGGGTTGTTTCAGAAATTGCTGTAATGCTGCAGCTGTCACCTCTGGGTGGTGCCTGCATAGCATGCAGAACCATCAGTAAACCAGGCCCTAGTCTTCTCTTCCTCAGTCAACATGATCATAGGGCAAAACCCCATGAAGCCATAGGTGCATGCTTAAGCACAGGAGGCATTGTAACAGAGTGGGACCATAGGCATTTGGGCAACTTCTTTCATGTCGTTGCTTCTGCCCTCAGGGCCTGCCCGGGCCCTGTCTCCGTATGTACCACTTCCATTTGACAATGGACTGTTTGCGTGCACGTCCTACTTTATGATGGTGGGTCAGATAACACCAGCTTATGATGGGCAGCTCAGGTCACGTGGTGACTTGGGGCCCATTGTCAAATGTTCAGTTTCCACTAAGGCCCAATAGCAGGCAAAAAGCTGTCTTTCGAAAGAGAGAATGTTGTTTGCAGATGAAGGTAGAGCCTTGCTCCCAAAATCCCAAGGGCCTCCATGTGATTCCCCTATGGGAGCCTGCACCAGACTCCAAGACAGCATCTCTATCTGCCACTGATACCTCAAGCCCCATTGGGTCTGCTGGATCATATGGCCCTAGGGGCAAGCAGCCTGCACTGCACCTGGACCTGTTGAAGAGCCTTTTCCTGTTCCAAGCCCCACTCAACATTTGCTGCCTTCCAAGTCATCTGATATATGGGTTGTAGTAACACACCAGATGAGGAATGGCTGCCTCCAGAATCCAAAAAGGCCCACCAAACGTTGTGCTTCTTTCTTGGTGGAGGGAGGAGCCAGGTGCAACAACCAGGAGTGGTTCTAGAGAAACAGAATTGAAAGGATGAATTTCTTTAGTGGGCTTGGTAGCCTCTGGAGCCAGCTCTCCAACCCCACTTCTGGTACCAAAATCTGTATTAGTCAGGGTTCTCTAAAGAAACAGAAGTAACAGGACAATATATATATATATAGCTATATACATTTATTGATTTGCTCACGTGACAGAGTTCAAGGAGCCAACAGTAGCTGCACCACACTGGAAAGGCGGACGAGAATCCAGGGAACTGCAGTCGCAAGGCTGGATGTTCAGTAGTCCAAATCTAGTGCTGAAGGCCCCAATGGATTCCAGGAGATCTGCCGGTCTCAGTACACGCTGGGATTCCAAAGGTTGATAAGCAGCAAGACTAAACTCACCAGATGAGAGAGGCAAACCGCAGGAGAAAAAAAGGGACCCGCTGCTTCTGCCTGGCCTTTTATACCTGCCTGCTGGCAGAAGGCAACACCCACATTTGGAGGGGCCATCCGGGTTGAGGTGGTCCAATCAGAAGACCCTTTTTCTCCTAATTTGTTCCTTAGTCCAGTGAAGCCAGGATTACCATCACAAGTCCACCCCTTGTCAATTTGCACCCAAGAAGAATAGCCTCTCCTTAGTTATTCTTAAATGTCAATGCAAACGATGGCAGGGTCATAATTCCACCTAACATTTATAAGTATCATTCATATTAATATATCTATATATATAATATGATTATATATATATACTATATCTATATATATATTATATGACTATTCTTACCACATAGGACAAAATTAATATCTCTTATAATCCATTTCTGCAACTGGTCCCGTGGCCTCAGCTGAAATTTATGACTACCTTCTTCTACTACCCATTCTGTATTTCCTCCATCATCAGCAAGCACTCTGCAGTCTTGGCTCTTTTCCCTGGAGGAGTGACCCATACCTTCCTCTGAAGGGTCTGGGCCATTATTGTATATCTGGTTTGGGTTGTTGAGTTTTCCATTGAACCTTAATCATAGGATACATGGTAGCACCAGAAGGCGCCTACAGCATCTCCTGCCTTCAGACATAATTTCCTTGCCCCATTTGTGGAGAAAAGTCCAATTTCCCCATGGTATAGTCTGGATCAATCACTCCTCCTACTACTGTTTATTCCTTCCTTAGCCTGTTGGCTTAAAGGCAGTTAGAGCCTGAAGTGGCCAGGGGGAACTCTTAGCTTCCAGTTCAATGGAACATTTGCTGTATCTCCTGGCAAAAGCAACTCCCCCATTGGAGCCAAAACTCTAGACCAGCAGAACGCCAAGGTCGTGGGTACAGGTCAGAAGCAAAAATTTTCCTACTGGGTCCTAGGGGTGATAGTGAGTGGAATCATTCCCACTTCCACCCCTTGGTTCCTGGACCCATGAATTCTGGCTATAGGAGAAACAGTACCATATAGTGGACGCTGATTCAAAGCATATTCTGCTTGCTGGAGAACCTTGCCCAGCCCTCCAGGGTATTGCTACCTAATTGGCATGTAACTGTGTCTTCAAGAGGCCATTCCATCATTCTATCAAGCCAAGCTGCTTCTGGGTGGTGGGAACATGGTAAGACCATGACCATGGCCCACACTCGCACTTCTTTGGCTGTGAAGTGGATTCCTTGTTCAGAAGCAATGCTGTGAGGAATACCATGATGTGTGTATAAGGCATTGTGTAAGTCCTGGATGGTAGTTTTGGCAGAAGCATTACGTGCGGAAAGGCAAATCCATAACCAGAATACGTATCTATTCCTGTAAGGACAAAACGCTGTCCTCTCCATGAGGAAGTGGTCCAATTGAGTACCTGCCACCAGGTTGCTGGTCTGGTCGCCCTGGGGAATAGTACCATATCGGGGGCTAATGTTGGTCTCTGCTGTTGGCAATCTGGACTGGCAGCAGCTTGTAGCCAGATCAGCCTTGGTGAGGGAAGTCCATGCTGTCGAGCCATGCATAACTCCATCTCTGCCACCATAACACCTTGTTCATGGGCCATTGAGCAACAACAGGGGTAGCTGGAGAAAGAGGCTGACTCATCCACCAGAATGAGTCATTCCGATCTACTTGATTATTAAACTCCTCTGCTGAGATCACCTTTTGATGAGCATTTACATGAGACACAATATCTTCACAACCTTTGACCATTCAGAGAGCTCTATCCACATACTTCTTCCCCAAATGTCTTTCTCACCAACTTCCAGTCAACATTGACTATAGCCATGAATCAGTATATAATCGAACCTCTGGCCATTTCTCCTTCCAGGCAAAATGCACAAACATTGCACTGCCGAAGTTCTTCCCACTGTGAAGACTTTCCTTCGCCAGTGTACTTTAGGGTTGTTTCAGAAATTGTCTGAATGCTGCAGCTGTCCACCTCTGGGTGGTGCCTGCATAGCGTGCAGAACCATCAGTAAACCAGGCCCCAGTCTTCTCTTCCTCAGTCAACCGATCATTAGGGGCAAACCCCATGAAGGCTTAGGAGCCATGCTTAAGCACAGGAGGCATTGTAAACAGGAGTGGGAACCAAGGCATTTGGGCACTTCTTCATGAGTTTGCTCGTGCCCTCAGGGCCTGCCCGGGCCCTGTCCCATATGTACCAACTTCCATTTGACAATGACTGGTGCTGTGCAACATTCCTTTTATGGTCTGGTGGGTCAGTAACACCCAGCTCATGATGGGGCAGCTCAGGTCGCATGGTGACTTGGTGGCCCATTGTCAAATGTTCAGTTTTCACTAGGCCCAATAGCAGGCTAAAAGTTGTCTTTCGAAAGGAGAATAGTTGTTTGCAGTGAAGGTAGAGCCTTGCTCCAAAATCCCAGGGCCTCCCTGTGATTCCCCTATGGGAGCCTGCCACAGACTCCAGACAGCCATCTCTATCTGCCACTGATACCTCAGCACCATTGGGTCTGCTGGATCATATGGCCCTCGGGGAGAGCAGCCTGCACTGGCATCCTTGGACTGTTGAAGAGCCTTTTCCTGTTCCAGCCCCACTCAAAATTTGCCGCCTTCTGAGTCATCTGATATATGGGTCGTAGTAAACACACCCAGATGAGGAATGCGCTGCTCCAGAATCCAAAAGGCCCACCACACGTTGTTGTCTTCTTGGTGGAGGGAGAGGAGCCAGGTGCAACAAACCAGGAGTGGTTTGGAGAAACAGAATTGAAAGATGAATTTCTTTAGTGGGCTTGGTAGCCTTTGGAGCCAAGCTCTCCAACCCACTTCTGGTACCAAAATTTGTATTAGTCAGGGTTCTCTTAAAGAAACAGAATAGTAACTGGACGCATTTATATATATATAGCTATATACAATTTATTGATTTGCTCACGTGACAGAGTTCAAGGAGTCCAACAGTAGCTGCACCACACTGGAAAGGCTGAGAGAATCCAGGGAACTGCTCAGTCTGCAAGGCTGGATGTCTCAGTAGTCCCAATCTAGTGCTGAAGGCCCGAATGGATTCCAGGAGATCTGCTGGTCTCAGTACACACTGGGTTCTGAAAGGTTGATCACAGCAGCAAGACAAACTCACCAGATGAGAGAGGCAAACCGCAGGAGAAAAAAGGGACCAGCTGCTTCTGCCGTGGCCTTTTATACTGCCTGCTGGCAGAAGGCAACACCCACATTTGGGTGGGCCATCTGGGTTGAGGCGGTCCAATCAGAAGACCCTTTTTCTCCTATTTGTTCCTTAGTCCAGTCAAGTTGACACCCAGCACACATGGCTTCCAAAAAAAGCCACCCATTTGGTCTACTTTGCATTAATTGAGCACATTCTGTACAGCGACTAGTTTAACATTTTCATAGATGATCTGTAAAGACTTCATAAGCTTAATAAAGATAATTAAGGGTATTCAGAAAGAATGGAAGATTAGAGGAGAGTTGGGGGGAGTCAGCTGTGCTTGTATTGAGGGAGTATAATACAAGTTGACTTAGAAGTATTTGGCCAGCCTGGTCTACAGAGTGAATTCCAGGACAGCTGGGGCTACAGGGAGACCCTGTCTCAAATAGACTAAAAAAAAAGAAGTATTTGGAACACAGTGGAAGATATTTGCTCTCACTTAGAGAGCGTTTGATTCCCCCTCTAAAGTAACTTTAGTACAATGTAGACTAGAAGGCAAAAGCCTTCTATTTCTTAGACTCCTTTGAAGCAGGATTCTACTTATGACCTTTGTTCCACAAAACAGAGGCTCTGAGATTTGGAGGTGTATGTGAGCCTTGTTGAGAGGATCTGATCAGTTGTCAATTCTGCTTGCCTGAGGCATTTGGCTCTTCCAAAGCAATAAGGGTTTCACATTTCTGGCAGCTAATCTCTGGTACTTTAGGTAATTAGGCAGCAAGGGGTAATTGTCTTGCTCTAATGTGGACACTAGAATAGTGCAAGGGCCTTGGGGTATTTTTCTTTGTTCCTTGCTCTGCAATATACAATCTTATTTCTTTTATCTTGTTATTTATTTTTCATGTGTATGTGCATTTGTGGTGAATGTGTATTTGTGTATGCATGTTCACATATGAATGGGCAACTGTGTGAGTGTCAACATGCACATGTGTTCACCTGCTTATGGAAACGTGAGGCTGATTTCAGGAATCCTGCTTACTGGCTATCCACTTTATTTGAGACAGGATCCTCCAATCAAATCTAGAGCTCAAGGACAGTCTAGTCAGGAAATGTTTTTTTTTTTTTTTTTTTTGTATTTTTGAGACAGAGCCTCCCTGTAGCCCCAGCTGTCCTGGAACTCGCTCTATAGACCAGGCTGGCCTTGAACTCACAAAGATCCACCAGCCTCCGCCTCCCAAGTGCTAGGATTAAAGGCGTGCACCACCACGCCCAGCTACCACACTCATCTTTTAAAATGTGCTATGGGGGTATGAATTTAGGTCCTCATGATTTTCATGAGACTTGTCCTTGTAGGCTCTAAATATTTAAACAGGTGGTTTGTTGGTGGTGCTGTTTGGGGAAGGTCACAAAACCTTTAAGAGATATGGCCTTGCTGGAGAAAGAGTGTCCCTGAGGGTGGGATATGTGAATTCATAGCCTTGTCTCTGCTTCCCAAGCATGCATGAAATATGAGTGCTCAGCTTCCTGCTCTGGCTGCCTGCTGTGGCCATGCCTTCCCTACCATGATGGACTGACTCATCCCTCTAGAACCATAAGCCTAACAACATTTTCCTTCTATAACTTGCCTTGGTCATGGTGTTCTATCACAGTAGTAGAAAAGTAGCTAATAGAAGCATATTTACTCCATTTCTATCAGCTCCTTTTCTTTCCTCTCTCTTTATACTGTTGGGTTGTGGATACATCATCAGTACATAAAGCTATTGTATGCCATATGTTTCACCTATTATTTAATCTTAGACACAAAGGTACATATACATTAAATTCTCTCTTCCATTTCTCATCCCTGGCACTCATTGACATTAAATTCTCTCTTCCATTTCTCATCCCTGCCATTCATTGACATTAAATTCTCTCTTCCATTTCTCATCCCTGCCACTCATTTTCTGCTTTCTAGTAATTTTGGTTGTCTGAAATTTGTTCCATAGTGAAATTCCTCAGGAGGTAATTGTTATATTTCCTGAAATTTGTCTGTTCATGCAAAATTCAGTATTTTTATTTGAAGATCATTCCAGCTGCCTATAAATTGCTTGACATGCTTTTTCTCCATGGAGCTCAAATGTTAGTATAATATGAACTTTTATGGTCTTCTCTCATAAAACATTGTTATTATGAGGGTATGGCTTTCTTTTCTTTAAAGGTAAGTTGGTCTTTTTTTTTTTTCTTCTATATACTCAGCTGTTTTTTTCCCTTACATGTAAAATTTATTAGAAAATATCTAATATGTCTTCTGGCTTTATTTTTCTAGGTATATATTTTTCTCTTTTAGTATCTGTATAATTTGAAGCTTTTCTTTGTTTCTGTGAAGCTTTCCCAAGTTACATATTTGAATATTTTTTAAATTTTATTTATTTTTTTATGTGTCTGAATGTACTGTCAGCATGTAGGTCTGTGCACCCGTGTCGTGCAATGCACGTGGAGGTCAAAAGAGGGTGTTGGATTCCTCTGGAACTGGAGCTAAAGACGGTTCTCAGCTGCCATGTGGGTGCTGGGGATCAAACCTGGGTCCTCTGCAAGAGCAGACTGCACTCTTAACCAGTAGGCCATCTCTCCAGCCCCCCCACCCAAGTTACATATTTTAATTCCAATTCTGTGATACTGTTTTAGTGTCTTCAGTGGGAACATCCACTAGGTGAATGTTGATTTTACTTGTCTTTTTCTATCTCATTGTTCCTTTAAGTTGTTTTTATTTACTTTTACTTTTATATTTGCTTTTAATTTCCTTTCTTATATTTGGTTATTTATAAGGTATTATCCATGTATCCAAAGGCCTTAGCCATTCTCTAAAATGATTTGGCTTTGTATTCTTTCTGGGTTAGTCATAATTTTTGAAATGATTTTAGCTTTTATTTCTGTCTGTGTTTTGTCCTCTTTTTAAATCCTTTCTCAAACCCCATTAGCTTAGTTCTGACTATTTTTCATTCTAGAATCCTCCCATCATTTTTAGTAGATTTTAAACTACTTTTAACTTGATTAGAAATATTAGGAATATTTTTATCTGTTTTCTAAGATGTTTTCAGGTGTGGCTCTATTTCAAAATGAATATTATTCTTTTCCCTCATAAATATTTGGCATTAAATTTGTCAACAATACATCCCCTTTCCAGATCTGAACTGTGAAGGATTTTCTTTGTAAAGAACGAGAGGATCATGTGACTTTCTACATATTTATTCTTGAGCATTTAGTTTCATTGCCTTTATTGATTATATTCTGTTTCTATTCTATTTATTTATTTATTTATTTATTTATTTATTTATTTATTTATTTAGTCTTTTTGAGACAGGGTCTCCCTTTAGTCCCAGCAGGCCTGGAGCTTACTATGTAGACCAGGCTGGCCTTCAACTCACAGAGATCCACCTGTCTCTGCCTCCCAAGTGCTAGGACTAAAGGCGTGCACCACCATGCCTGGCTATTATTTATTTGATTTAATTTATTTTTTTTGTCTTTTTGAGACAGGGTCTCCCTGTAGCCCCAGCTGTCCTGGAACTCTCTATGTAGACTATGGTGGCCTTTAACTCACAGATATCCACCTGCCTGTGCCTCCTGAGCACTGAGATTAAAGTCATGCATCACTATACCTGGCCTGCACTGCTTTTAATGGTCTTATCCTGAGATATTTCTTTAATGGTCTTACCCTCTGAGATATTTCTTCATCTTGTTTTTTTTTTAAGGTTGGGCATTTGTTTTGAAATATGCTTTAGGTTGTTCAATTTTGAGAATTCTTAGTGCTAAGACTCTAGCCATGATCTAAAATCCAGTGGCTCCTTGAACTGCAGTCTCTGGAGCCCTTCTCAGATGTGTCCACCAATTTCAGATTGGCTCACTGGGCTTTCAACATTGGCAAAGACACATGTTTATGAAGTAAATATCTAGTAGGAATTTGGTTTCTGAATCTCAAACTCATCAGAAGTGCTTTTCTTCCCCTCAGAGTTGCTGATAACATGTAAATTTGAGGGCAGATCTAGGTTTTGGGGTTTCTTGAAGACTCTTGGAATTTTACTGTAGATGTTGGCCACAAAGTATTGTTTTCTTATTCTAGCTTCTCTGTTGTGACTGGAGATTTAGAAAGATTAAAAAAAAAAACAAAACAGATCAATGTTGGTATATTATCTCGTTGGAAACCATTAATCAGTTTATTCTTAATTTTATTTTTTTAATACTTTGGCTTTTCTTAATTTTATTGCAAAATTAATTGAATTTGAATTCTTTTATCCTTGAAGTATTATGAATAAGTTGATTTTCCACATCTGAGGTACTGGAATGTTAGGAATCTATGAATTTAACTTTATGCTAGTTGGAGGTCTTTTGCCATTGTTAAGTGCTACCATAATATAATTTATTTAGTTTAAAAAACAGTGTGTCCTTTATAAATATGCTTATATGTACATATACACAAATTATTATATGTCACAAATATGTATCCAGCATATAAGAGAAAACACATAACAAATTGCTTCTTTTACATATTTTTGAAGATTTCTGCGCCTTTTAATTTAAAAAAGGAGACTTGGATATTTTTGCTTATAAAGGACTAGAAGTGCGTTGCCATCTGAACCAGTTCTCTTTTTATCCTAAATGTTTTCTTCTCACCTAATAAAGAAGGGAAGGAATGTTTTGCCAAGCTCAATACCCATTTGGATCTGTGGCTTCTACAAGTCAAGCCCAAGTCCAACACTCCAGAAGTTTAAACTTATTTGTTTTTGGCTAAAATGGCTTCCTGTTTCTAAGAAAAGAAAAAAGTTCCAAAAGTCTATTAAAAAGATCACACTTTGTACCTCAAAACCAGTGGCAACACACAACAAATCACGTTTATGAATTAACTCCAAATGAATCTGAAGAGGTATATGTTGCCTTTATAAATTCAGAAAAAGAGATGGAGACAGAGACAAAATGTCCTTGGTAAAAAGATGCTAGCCTTTGGCCAAACCTGAGTGTTTGAAAAGTACTGTTGTTGCAGACACATAATGAACCTTAAATTGTGCAGTTTTTGTGTTTTTCCTTCTTATAATTTTGTTGTACTCATTCTCAGAGCCAACTTCAAATGACCCCTCCTCCTGAAAAAAACAGAGTAGCTGAAAAGTTTGCTTAAACTTCTTAATACTTTTAATCCTTACTTGTTATAAGTTGATTACTGAGAAAGATTTTCTCTGTGGGTTTCCTATTAAATCACTTTCAAGTTGAAACAAACCAGAAATCCTTTTAAATAACAGAGTTGGTATTCACTTTAAGCTGCTCAGAATTTATACAGAAACTGTAGAATGCCTTTTCTAAAATGCTGTTAAATGTGCCCAGAGGCTACTGTGGGGAGCTTATCCTTCCAAACTAACTAAAAATAAACAAATAAATGAATGAACACAATGTTCTAGGTTATGGAGAATAATGTAACTTATTTCCATGTTTATTTATTTTCTGTGTTCTTAGATATCTGCATTGATAGAACTACCTCAAATTAGCATTGAAAGTGAATGTTTAACTATACACATTAGTACAGTCTTGTTGGATTTGATACTACAAGGATCTGGCCTGATATAATCTTTTTATTATATAACATAACATGGATAAGAAACTGTTTTTATGCTTAAATACTTGTCTTACTATTTCAATCGTGTCAGGATATCCAGGAATGATACAGATCTTATAACTTTAAGAAGTTTAGAATTTTCCTTAACTAGAAATATTTGAGTTATTCACCTGGAAAGAGTAGCCCAAACTAATAAAAGAAAAATTGTAGGGGCTGGAGAGATGGCCTAGCGGTTAAGAGCGCCAACCGCTCTTGCAGAGGACCCAGGTTGGATCCGCAGCAACCATGTGGCGGCTGAGAACCGTCTGTAACTCCAATTCCAGGAGAACTCCAGTTCCAGGGGAATCCTACACCCTTTTCTGACCTCCATGGTATTGCATGACACGGGCGCACAGACCTACATGCAAACAGTACATTCATACAGATAAATAAATAAATAAATAAATAAATAAATAAATAAATAAATAAATAAATAAATAAAATTAAAAAAAATTAAAAAAAGAAAAATTGTAATAGTCAAAGCCTACTGTGGGGGGAAATAAATAGTGGAAATGGCAGTGAGCACATTAATTCACAACTTTTTTTGTGGATAATAGACGTTTCTAGGGAAACATCTCAAGAATTCTGGTTTCAAGGGCCTTAGTTACTCAGGTCCAGACTGAGGTGGTTGAGAGCAGTGCTCGGGAGTCTACACTCTATCCATGTGAACCTGAGTGCCATCTGTGAACCCTAATGATAAATACCTTTATTAGAACTTTAGGAGCCTGGCAAAGAACCTGTAAAATAACTAGGGATCTTTCTTATCCAGAAATCGATTGCACTTCACACACCATTTGTGCTTTAAAGTGTGACCAAGAAGAGGAACAAGTCTTTGAGACTGGAATGCGATTTGATGATTTATAAAAGAGAGAAGACTGATGGAATAAATGATGAAAAAGGTTTTTTTCTAAGTATAAGAAAATTTATTTTCAAGTGGCGGCGAAAAGAACCCATATGTATGAGAGTTGAAGGTGACACAACCTTTTGAAGTCCACACCCCATTCTGTCAGGCTTCTTTTGTGCTACATTGATCTCTGTCCTGGGCTCTGGACTGCATTCTGTCCTGACTTGTTGCTGATTTCCTGGTTTATTACTTATGACACATTTCTCTAATATGTCCTCAGAACTTGCTTTGAGCTTTGGCTTCCCTTCTAGAACCATAATTTAGAGTGATCTAGTCATATTACCATTTATTGACTTGGTCAGAGCCTGCTTCCTCTAGTTGTCATCACTGAACAAGGTTAAGCCCTGGAACAGATAGCCCTTCGGACTTAAGTGAGGGTTAGTTCTGTGCTGGCTACATCATGTGCTTTTCCTGTATTCGTTGAAATACCCTTGGCTTTCAGAGCCATCAGTACTGTTCCCTTTACGTTCCTAGGCCAGGAACATAAAGGGAACAGTACTTTTGTTTGTTGATCTCAAATTTTTATGTTCATTATATTATTGTTAAGAATAAGGTTGTTTGGATACTCTAATTTTGTGGAAGAATATGGAGAACTCTTACCCAATGCTCAACTCTCAGACAGATAGCCTCAGCATCACCTGAGGCTTGTTGTGGGTATAGATCTCTGGGAGTGGAGCCTAGGGTTTTGTCATAACAACATAGGCCTCACCCTACTGATTTTGAGTGATGCCACTGTTGGCTTTTGGAAGTTAAATCTAGTCTGAAGTCAGAGTTGCTGAATCAGAACCTGTATTAAAAATGCTGCAACGCTAGAAGTACTGTCCTTATTACTGTGTTTTTATCAAGTTGCCTCAACAGTTTTTACGTATAGCTGAGGTGGATAGTATCCCACACTTACAGAAGGGGCAGCACTGCTCAGTCTCAGCCCAAGGTTTCTTGGATTTCCTGTTTAATATGTCTCCTACTGCTTCTCTATAAAATACCACTAGTCCATGATGGAGAGCTGATTTGAGGCTTGAGTAATTAATACCTGGTGAATCCCTGGGTCAAGAAAATATCCATATATTCCAGACTTTTCCATTACTGGTACTGTAACTGATGTTACCATGACATTTATGTAACTCCATGACAAGGATTACATTCTCAAATCAGGTTTGAAGACAAAAGAAATGAACCACAGACATAGAAGCAGAACAACATTAACCCCGCATTTCTATACCTTTCCCCTAATAGTAAGACAAAAATTAACTAGCTATCCTTGTACATGCTTCTATTTTTCCAGCCCTGGGTGTTCATTCAGTCTGCCTTGGTGTTAACCAGGAATTCAGATGACCTGTTATTATCAGAAATTCCTGAGCATGTGTTATAATTTCCAAATGGTGATTCAGATGAAAGCAATCTTATCTTTAGAGATATGAGCAGCAAATATTCACCTCACGTTGTGTGTAAAAAAGAAACTTGCTTTGATCTCTTTTAAAGCTATCAAACTTTTTATTGCATTCTCTTAAAAAAGTGAAATGAGAACAAACACGCTCAGTTCCCACTGGGTATTGTTTAAGGAGTAGGCATATTTGTCTCATTAGAGATGTTATTAAAATTATAATCATTATCAAAGGATCTAACATGTAGTTTAATCATTGCTGCATGTATCCTTTTCCCCCTACATCTTTAGTACCTAGAGAGCAAGAACTGGGTCATATTTATATTTGAAATATCCACAGGTTCTAGTGGTGCTTTGCAAATCTCAATAAATATTATTTTGTAATAATTGTAAATATTATAAAATTAAAAAGAACAGTTTTCTTATCAATTTCTAATGCTTCTAAAAGATAAAATTTGTTCATCTCGTGTCTATTTAGTATGTTGTTATTCAAACTTCCTGCCAACTGTAAAGACAACTCAGAGATCAGTTTTTTTTTTTTTTTTTTTTTGGTACAGGGTCTCCCTTTAGTTCCAGCTAGCCTGCAGCTAGAGCAGGCTGGCCTTGGTCTCACAGAGATCTGCCTGCCTCTGCCTCCAGAGTGCTAGGATTAAAGGCATGTGCCACCATGCCCAGCGCAAATCCTTTCTTATAATGACATATATTTTATTTCTTCTGCCTCCCTGATGAACCCTAATACAAGGGTATTTTCTTTATTGTAGTCACTCCATAACATGCATCACATTGGATTCATTGGATTCATTAAGGTGAAAGTTTGTGGAAATGACTCGATCAGAATTTTGAAATGAGGCTTTAAACTCATAATATTTACTTAGTGCTCAAGATAGTCTCACTCCTCTTTCCATAGTGGAGATAAGTATAAAGACGTGGGGGTTTCCTGAAGCCACATAGAACAGCTGGACCTTTCACCCTGGCTGTCCATGGTTCCTTTACATCTTTACCTCAATAACTAAACAGAAGAAAATGGATGTTTTTCCATACTATTTTCTCTAACATTCTATTACTTTTCCCCTAAACCCTAAGTGAAAATGACAAACAACGCATAGAGGGTCATGCTCATGTTGTATTTTTCTCAACAATTTTATATAATTTTCTTCAAGTTAATTTGCTATGATTTATGTGAATTGCAGTATTCATTCCATAGCATTGATGGCTGCATCTTATTACAAGGCTTATTTTTCTCTTTGACACAATTTTATTTTTTCTGTTTTGGAGAAACAAATGGTGTAACAGTTTAACTCAGAATATCTTATGATGAATTATATTTTTCAGAAAATGAATAATTAATGTTATTTGAACTATCTCTGAGAAATGGATGAGAATATTTCAAAAACTAGTTTACAAAGCTTCCATAATTCTAAGCCCACATATGAATAAAGAGTGAAAAAAATTAACTGATTTTCAGTATAGATTCAAAATTTCTAAATGGCATATCAGTGGTATTACTTCAGGAAATATTACAAAGAATAATGTACTGTAATTGAATGAGATTCATATTAGAAGTGTAATGAAAATTAGATATTAGAAATCCTTCTACATACTCTTTTATATTAAAAATTAATGAGATTTTGTTTTGGGTTAGAGTAAGCATACCACACCCTGTGTCTCCTATTGAATGGCTCTATAAACTTGGACAGAATGCATGGAAAAACTGTTTCAATACAAAACAGTATTAGCTTGAAGAAACTGAGATTAAGACCAGAACTTGATATCTCATACCACCAAATGGGCAGCCAGTTCACTCCTTTTTCCTTCACGTATTCTGTGGCCTGAAGCCATAACTTGGAATATTGCTGTACATATTAGGATTTAGAAAGATAAATAACTAGCAAAAAACCTCTGGCTCAAAGAAAAAGAAATAAAAATAAAATTTCTAAATTGGAGAAAAGACAAGAATCAAAGAGTTTTCCTTATTTTCTTTTTCTTTCTTTTTTCTCTAAGACAGAGTCTCATATAATTCAAGCTGGTTTGAATTTGCTATTTGCCTGAGAATGACCTTGGACTTCTGATCTCCCCACCTAGATCTCCCAAGTGCTGGAATTACAGACATGTACTGGGTTGGAGCCTAGGGTTTCATAGGCAAGCACCCCACTAATGGGACCATATATTCTCTCCACTTTCCTGCACTCAAGCTCCCATGCAAAGTGGAAGAAAAAAGCCTCATATGGAATCTACAAAATAGAAAAATCTGAAGGAATACTTTATGACTAATGGGGTTGTGTCCCTAAGGAAGTGGTGTCAAGGCTCCTCTCTCCCACTCCTGTCCTCTTGCCATTGGCTCTAGATGGGGGGTATAAACATAGAAGTGTAGGATAGAGTAATTAAAATCTCAGATAGGTGAGAGGTGTGAAAAGAAAAGTTCAAGAAAATTGGTGAGTACTGGGAGAACCATGAGGGGAAACATCATCCTATGCAGTTTTTGCTGACTTCTGCACTAGTTTTCAAGTTGTGAATGCATAGAATTGTTCCTAATCAATATAATCAAACTTTAAGAATGAGTTCACCACTATACTAGTATATATACTGCTACACATTTGGGGCATATACCAATAAGTCTGCAAGGCCTTTGAATAATAAACTAATATTGGAATCACAGTCTATAGAAGATGGGTTAGACTTTGCAGTGAATTTTTATCCAACTTAATTTCATGGTGAAGCAATAACACTAACATTCTCAATAATATTTAAGCCCATTATATCAAAGTATGTTATTCGAAGTGTTCAGAATTTCATTCTAAATAATGTTGCATCTTTATATCTTTTCTGTTGCTCTAATAGAACATTATGCATTTGGTAACTTAAACAGAAATTGATTTGTTCATAGTTCTGGAGGCTAGGACGTCTATAATAAAGAGACTGTATCTGGCAAGGAACTTCTTTTTGGGATAATATGAAGGAAGAAGGCAAAGGGAAGACATGAGATAAAAAGTTGAGTCCTTTTATTAAGAACCCACTTCTGACAATCGTTGGCAAGAACTAAGGGGAGAGATTGAAAAACTCAAGAAGGACCTAGAGTGGGGAGATAATGACAAATGTTGGAAAGAACTAAAGGGAGAAAATGACAAACTCCAGAAGGAAGTGCAAATGCTGAAAAAAATCCCAGGCTGAAAGGGAAAAGAAAATGACCAATGAACCAAGGACCTACAAGATGACAATGACAGACTCCAGAAGGAAGTGGAAACACTAAAGAAATCACAGGATGAAATGAAAAGGAAATTGAATATTTATCCAATCAACAAGAAAGGATGGGTAAAAGCCTCAGAAGCAGAATGGAAGAAGCAGAAAAAAAGAATATCAGATCTGCAGGATAACATGTTCCAACAAGAATCTTCAAGTAAAGATTATGAAAAATTAAAAAAAACACAAGAGTGGAACAACCAAGAAATGTGGGACACTATGAAAAAACCAAACTGCCACATCATAGGGATAGAGGAAAGAGAAGAATCCAAAGACAACAGTATAGACCAGATCTTCAACAAGATAATAGAAGAAAATTTCCCCAAACTGAAAAATGATAAACTGATACAAATATAAGAAGCACATAGAACACCAAACAGGCAAGACCAGAAAAGAAATTCCCCATGCCATATAATTGTTAAAACACTAGATGCTCGGGCTGGAGAGATGGCCTAGGGGTTAAGAGCACCGACTGCTCTTGCAGAGAAACTGGGTTGGATCCCCAGCACCCACATGGTGGCTGAGAACCGTCTGTAACTCCAATTCCAGGAGAATTCCAGTTCCAGGGGAATCTGACACCCTCTTCTGACCTCCTCAGCATTGCACAACACGGGTGCACAGACCTGCATGCAGACAGTACATTTATACACATAAAATAAATAAATAAAATTTAAAAAAAACACTAGATGCTCAAAACATAGGCAAAATATTGAAAGTCACAAAAGAAAAACAAGTTACATATAAGGGGAAACCCATCAGAATCACAACTGACTTCTCAGCGCAAACTAGGAGAACTAGAAGAATGTGGACCAAAGTATTCCCAGTACTAAACGACTTTAGATGACAACCCAGACTACTATACCCAGAAAAAATGTCAATCATAGTTGAAGGAGAAGAATCTTTTACAACATGAACAAGATGAAAGAATACATGTCTAAGAAACCAACACTTCAGAAAATCCTTGAAGCAATCCAAAGAACAGAAAAAAGAAACAACTATCCCTAAGCAATTAAAGAGAGAAAGCAACAAAATCATAACAGAGTAAATATAAATCTAGACCAAGAATGCAAACCAAAAATAAGGTAGAAAGAAGCAACACACATCTCTCAATAATAATCTTAAATACTAATGGTCTAAACTCCCCAATCAAAAGGCATAGACTGGGATAATGGATTAGGAAACATAATCCATCAATATGCTCTCTACAAGAAACCCATCTCACCCTCAAGGCCAGACACCACCTTAGAGTGAAAGGATGGAAAAATTATTCCAAGCAAATGGTACCAAGAAACAAGCTGCAGTGGCTATTCTAATAACAGACAAAATAGATCTCAAAGTAAAATTAATCAGAAGATACAAAGAGGGCCATTACATCCTTGTCAAAGGAACAATGAGCAATGAAGACATCACAATCCTAAATGTCTATGCACCAAACTCTGGTGCACCTAACTTTATAAACAAAACTCTGCAGGACCTCAAGACACAGATTAATCCTAACATACTAATAGTGGGAGACTTCAACACCCCACTGAGCCCCTTGGATAGATCAATATTACAAAAAATAAACAGAGACATCAGAATTGAACAATGCAATACACCAAATGGACCTCACAGACATCTAAAGAGTAGTCCACCCAAATACCAGAGAATATACTTTCTACTCAGCACCTCATGGAACATTCTCCAAAATCGACCACATACTGGGGCACAAAAGGAATCTCAATAAATACAAAAGGATAGAAATTATTCCATGCATTCTATCATACCACAGTGCAATAAAGCTCAATATGAACCCCAGAATAAGTCCAATTAGCTACAAGAACATGGAGACTAAACAACACAATCCTGAACAATGAATGAGTCAGGGAAGAAATAAAGAGTGAAATAAAAGTATTCAAGGGCTGAACGAAAAAGACAATACAACACAACAAAACCTGTGGGATACTTTAAAGGCAGTCTAAGTGCCCACATCAAACAAACAGAAAGGGAACAAGTAAATGACCTGACACTGCAGCTAAAAACACTTGAGAGACAACAACAAATGAACCCTAAACCCAACAGACAGGAAGAAATAACAAAAATCAGAGCAGAAATCAATGAAATAGACACAAAGAAAACAATACATAAAATCAACGAATCCAAAAGCTAGTTCTTTGATAAAATAAACAAAATAGACAGACCTCTAGCCCAGTTAACAAAAAAGAAAAAGAGAGCAACTCCAAATCAATAGTATTAATGATGAAAGGGGAAACATCACAACAAAGAAAAGATCCAGACAATCATAAGAGAATACTTCAAAAATCTATACTCCACTAAACTTGAAAACCTAAGAGAAATGGATGAATATCTGAATCCTGACCAACAAAGCTTAACCAAGAAGAGATTGACAGTTTAAACAGACCCATAATATTTGAGGAAATTGAAGATGTATTTAAAAACTTACCTCCCAACTAAAAAAGCCCCTGCTCTAGATGAATTCTATAAAACATTTAAGAGGTCCTACAACGATTGCTGCTCAAACTGTTTAGAAGGATACAAACAGAGGCAATTCTCCCAAAATCCTTCTATGAAACCAGCATCACTCTAACACCAAAACCAGGCAAAGATGCAAGCAAAAAAGAAAGCTATAGACCCATCTCACTAATGAACATAGATGCAAAAATTCTCAACAAAATACTTGAAAATCTCATACAGACCCACGTCAAAAACATCATCCATCATGATCATGTTGGCATACCAGAGATGCAGGGATGGTTCAACATACATAAATCAATAAATATCATAAGACACATATATGGACTGAAAGACAAAAATCACCTTCCCACTCAAAGTTGCCTCAAAAACAATAAGATACCTAGGAACAAACCTAACCAAAGATACCAAAGACCTCTAACAACAAAAATTTTAAACCCCTGAAGAAGGAGATTGAAAACGACATCAAAAGATGGAAAGACCTCCCATGTTCATGGATTGGGAAAATTAATATAGTAAAAATGTCCATTGTACCCAAACTGATATACAGATTCAGCACAATCCCAATCAAATTTCCTAAGAGCTTCTTCACAGACTTGGAAAAAAAATCATTAAATTCATATGGAAAAACAAAAGACTCTGAATAGCTAAAGCAACCCTGAGTGAAAAATGCAATACAACCCTGAGTGAAAAATTGCCCTACCAGATTTCAAAGTATATTACAGGGCCATAGTCATAAAGACAGCCTGGTACTAGCACAAAAGCAGAGCAGTGACTGATGGAATAAAATTGAAGATCCAAACTTGAGCACATACAATTTCAGCCACCTCATATTTAACAAAGGGGCACAAAACTCAATGGAGGAAGGATAGCATCTTCAGCAAATGGTGCTGGAAAAACTGGATCACTATCTTTAGAAGAACAAAATTAAACCCCTACCTCTCACCCTGTACAAAAATAAACTCCCAGTGGATCAAAGATCTCAATGTGAAGCCTGAAACCCTGAAGGTGTTAAAAGAAAAAGTTGGCAACAACCTACAAGACATAGGCATAAGAAAAGACTTTCTAAATCAGACAGCAGCTGCACAGGAAGTAAAGTCAACAGTTGACAAATGGGACTCATAAAACTCAAAAGCTTCTGTACAGTGAAAGAAACAATCAGGAAGGTGAAGAGAAAACCCACACAGTGGGAAGAAATCTTTACCAGTGACACATCTGACAGAGCATTAGTGTCAAGGATATATAAACTACTCAAAAAACAAAGAAGAAGACAAATGACCTACTCAAAAGATGGAGTAAAGAGCTCAGCAGAGTCTTCACCAGTGAGGAATTAGAGATGGCTGAGAAACATCTTAAAAAATGTTCAACATCATTAATAATTAAGGAAATGCAAATTAAAACCACTCTCAGATATCATCTCACTCCAGTATGGCTAGCTAAGATCAAGAAAACTAAAGACAACAGATGCTGGAGAGGTTGTGTGGAAAGGGGAACATTTACATTCCACTGCTGGTGGGAATGTAAACTTGTACAACTACTATGGAAAGTAGTGTGGAGAACCCTTAAAAGACTTGGAATGAGCCTACCACCTGACCCAGTCATACCACTCCTGGGTATATACCCCAAAGACTCATCCTACCGCAAAGATACATGCACATCCATGTTTATTGCGGCTCTCTTCACAATAGCTAAGAGCTGGAACCAATCCAAATTATGCCCCTCAACAGAGGAGTGGATGACAAAAATGTGGTATGTCTACACAATGGACTACTATTCAGCAGTAAAGAAAGACAGCATTATGAACTTTGCAGGTAAATAGATGGAGCTTGAAGCCATTATGCTGCGTGAAGTAACACAGTCCCAGAAAGACAAAGGGAGAATGGTTTCCCTCATTTGTGGATGCTAACAGCAAATCCCTCAGATGAAAGGCAAGCTGAATGACATTATGGTTATATTTTTGTTTATCTGAAAGCAACTATGTTGTTATAATGTGCATCTCTCAACAGGCTCTAGAATCCACCCATCAATTATTTTCAGACTCTGTAATTACTGTATATGGGTGGAGAGTATGTATCCATATTTAAGAGTAATATGAAATTAATGGAGGAAAATGTGCATTCCTAAGCATAAAAAAAGACTGAGAGAAAGATGCAGGACAGTTATGGCAGAATGCGTTATCTGGGATGGGATGGGGTGGGTTGGGGGGAGGGGAAGGGGAATATGCCTGAACTGAAATGAAAAATGATGTATGAAATATACAAAACATCAATCAATAAATTAAAAAGTGAAAGCTTGCACAAAAAAGACCAAATCAAACATACAACATACAAACACCACACCCCCCCACACGCACAGATATAAGCACCTTGAAAAGAAGTCCAAAGTATCATTTTTTTAAAGTTTCGCAGTGATCTTTATGTACCTGTTTAATTATTTTTAATCATTGGTGTGGGAGAGAACCTCAAGAAATCATCTGTATTGAGCCTTATCTCCACCTTGTAAGGCAAAGTCAAAGAGAGGCAGCCATGATTTGCTCTAAGATTATAAGAATAAATAAAAACAGAGCCAATACCGCAATGCTGGTCTCAAAAAAAAAAGAAAAAAGAAAAAAAAACTTAATTTTTTTAATAAAAAGTATTTTTATTGAAGTTTTGTGCATTTCATACATCATTTCTCAGTCCAATTTAGACTCATTTCCTTTTCCATGCCCCCCTCCCCAACTGAGTTCTTGCATTCTGCCATACATATCATAACTTTTTCTGAGCCTTTTTAAAGTTTTTCAAAGTAGAGGATTATTGCTTTGGGGAGAACTTTACTGTTTCAGACAGTTCTTTGTCCCAGTTCTTTGGTTGTTCTATCAAATTTGTATTGCTTCAACACATGCATGCACATATCTATATATCTATATATCTATATATATGTATATGTCACACATATACAAAAATATGTTGTCTGAAAATAAACTGTATGTTGTTTCCAAATCATATTTCAGGATTCACATTTTTCCCTTTTAATTTTATATTACACTAAAATATGCATAAAATCTGAAAATAAGTAGTAGGTTAATTCTAGAGCCTGTTAAAGGATTCACATTATAAGAGCACAGTTACTTTCACCTAAAGTATAATATAACATTAATGGTGGTCAGTTTGCCTAACAGCTAGGTACTTGGTGCTAGCATCCACAAATGAGGGATACCATTTCTCATTTGTTTATCTGGGACTGTGTTATTTCACTTAGCATAATTTCTTCTAGTTCCATCCATTTACCTGTAAAGTTCATGATGTCATCCTTCTTTACTGATGCACAGAAATCCATTGTTTAGATGTACCACATTTTCTTTATCCACTCATCAGTTGAGGGGCGCTTGGGTTGGTTCCAGGTCTTTGCTATTGTGAAGAGAGCGGCAATAAATATGGATAATATGGATATACATGTATCTGTGAAATAGGATGAGTCTTGTAGGTATATACCCAAGAGTGGTATGACTGGGTCACGTGATAGGGTCATTTTGAGTCTTTTAAATGTTCTCCACACTGCTTTCCATAGGATTGTACAAGTTTACATTCCTACAAGCAGTGGATGAGTTGTTCCCCTTTCCCCACAACCTCTCCAGCATTTGGTATCATTTGTTTTCTTTTTTTTTTATAAATTTATTTTTTTTTAATTTTATTTATTTCTGTATGTGTATGAATGTACTGTCTGCATGCAAGTCTGTGCACCCGTGTCATGCAATGCCGCGGAGGTCAGAAGAGGGTGTCGGATTCCCCTGGAACTGGAGTTCTCCTGGAATTGGAGTTTCAGATGGTTCTTAGCCGCCATGTGGGTGCTGGGGATTGAACCCAAGTCCTCTGTAAGACCGGTCAGCACTCTTAACCGCTAGGCCATCTCTCCAGCCCCATTTGTTTTCTTGATCCTAGCCAGTCTTATCATAGTGAGATGATATCATAGAGTGGCTTTAATTTTCATTTCCTTAATTATTATTGATGTTGAACACTTTTTAAGATGTTTTTCAGCCATCTTTATTTCCGCACTTGTGAATTCTTTACTCCACCGTTTGAGTAGGTCATTTGTTTTCTTTTCTTTTTCTTTTCTTTTTTTTTTTTTTTTTTTGGGCCAAGAAACCACCATGGAGAAAAACTGTCATCTCAGCGAGAGTTCAGAATGACGAGCCTATAAACAGATTTACTCAACCAACTTCTAAAAGAGTGACTATATAACCCAAAACATAATTCTACACCCTGATCCAGAGCGTCAACTCCAGCGAGGATTGAGCATGACGCACGCCTAACTTAGAAACTCCAAACTACTGCGCAACTTGAGTACAGATAGAACACAGAGTAGCAAGCCAACGATAACACGTACGACATAAGCCTTTGAGGTAAGTTATCAAGAACTTCCGTAAAATCAGACACGGGCAGCTGCCACAAGGACACTTAAGCGTCCGACAGAATGTCGACAAATGGACTCATCCCAATACATAAAGCGTGCGTGCTTAGCATTCCAAAAGATACAAGCAAGAATTGAAGAGTAATCACGGCACAGAGTGGGCAGGAAGCCTTCACCTGCAAGTGATACAGGTCGCGACAAATGTCATTGATTGTCCAGAATATTAATAAGACCTGACATCAAAAAATAAAAGTAAAAACAGAGAAGATAACACCATACGCCCGCGTCTCAACAAATAAAGACATGAGCTCGCAAAAGAACTGAATAAGAAGGATTTCCAAAGCGCATAGGAAATTCATCAAAACAAAAGAGCAAGAAAAAAAAAAAGTACCTCATAACTTCTCAACTACACTAATCAGCAAAGGTAAAGCAAATCAAAACCAGTCTTTTAAGATATCATCTACCCCAGTAAGACTGGCTAAGGCAATCTAATGAACACCAATGGATACTGTGAAAGTCGGAGAGTGTGTGCGCAGGAAAGCGGGACACTCACGCACTTGCTCGCGGTATAATATTAAGACTTCGTACGACACCATGGAAAGCAGTTGTGGAGAACCCTTGAAGACTTGGAACTGCTACTTCCACACGCCATTACGCTCGGAGGCAGCCAATACCACTGCGGGCAGTACTCAAAGTAGCGCCAACCGACAGAAGACATCAACTCCATGTTTTATCGCTCCTCTTCCCCACCATCCACGCCAAACGAGTCGCGCAACCAACCTAAATGCCTCCTCAACTGAGCGGAGTGATAAGAAAATTGGTTACAGTCTACACAATGAGTTCTAAGACAGCAGGAAAGAGAAATGGACATCTACGAGGCTTTGCAGGAAAAGTGCTGAAGCTGGAGCACATCATGACTGATGAGTCAACACAGTCCCAGAAAAACAAACGACGAATTCTATCCCTCATCTGACTCAGTCGCCAATACCCAGTTGTAATCTTTCTTAGGCTCCCTGACTCTGTACAACAGGCATGACATAAGCAGTTTTGGAAACAACCAACACAGAAACAGAATTACTGCCATCAAAGAAAACTGACTTGAACAGTGAATACTCTGCAGAACAGCGCCCGAACAGTCAACGACGTTCCCCTATTGGGATAAGAGAGTATCTTTGAAAGAAGAGCCAGAAATGAAACGTATCTTATGCAGGAATTCAGTGAATATGCCTCTAGAAACGGGTGGGAGCCCTATAGATCCTGTGAAAAAGCGTGGGTATCTAACCAGGACTTCTGCTTCAACTGTACATTCACAGATAAAAATACAAGCCTTCAAAATGAATAAAAAAATAAAAAAAATAAAAATATAAAGAAAATCTATTAAAACAGCTCAATCATATTTTTTAATGAATAGAAACATGTGCCATTATACCGGCACAATTCTTGAGAATTGTGTCAAAGGGAGAGAGAGAAGAGACGTCAACGTAAAGCTAGGAGGAGTATTATCAGAAGTGATATATGCCAATCTATCGCTACCCATGAGTCATATTTAGTCTTTCCATGACGCTAGAGGACGGCGATTATAACTGATGATCAATAGTAATTATCTGGGACGTGATCTCGTGAGCCCGTTACGTCCTGCTCGATGGTGCCACGTGGGAGACGCTCGCCCGGTGCGACGTCACAGCTGTTAAATGCAATGACTGAGACCTGCAGCTTCCAGGGTCTGAGCGAGCCATAGAGGCTATAAGATCCTAGTGTAGCTCCGCGAAAGCTATCTCCGGAATGACCTGCATCGCATCTACAGGCACCTTTTCCACCACGACCTCAGTCCTACAGAACATCGGGACCCCCATGGTTCCCGAAATTCTCCATGACACTTGTTTTCATGGTTCTATGGAATGTGGCTCCCTGCGGAGAAGTCGTTCAAGAATACCCTGCAGAACGAGTGCTACTGGCTGTCCAGGCTGCCTGGAATCAGCTACGAACACCTCAGAGAGTCCCGGGATCAATAAACTGCCGCGATAAGAAATCACTGGAACCCCTGTGCCCCCATGAAAGCCTGCTTGCTGTGCGAGGGAGGCGTGGGGCAATTGGAAGGCTGCTACGCATCGGTTCACACAAGCGTTCCCCAAAGGTTTCCGGGCTGCTGGCCCTCCACGCTACAGCAAGCAATTGTGTTAGAGCCCCCTGTGCCAATGTTTAATCCCTCGAAATACCTTCCTGCACCTGAATCAGCGTTTCTGTGTGTAGCCTGTGGCATCTGTCTGAACCTGAGCGTCCCCACCCTGGAGCCCGCCGTCCTTGCCCTCTATGCTTCCCCTGGCTCTCCCGTCTGCTGGATGAACAGAGTCAAGTATGGAGGGCGAAGGGCAGCTGACCAGAGGACCGCATCACTGGAGGCCAGTAACTGTGCTTTCCTTTGTTCTAGTTTTCCTTCATTCCCAACTTCTAAAGTCATCTCCCCCTTCAGTGAGAGCACTCCCCCCTTCAAGGAGACTGGCCCCACACATTTCTGATGCTGTCAGATCTCTTACCAATGCCTGGATTCCATCCTTGGATCCTCTATTAAATGTGGATCTCTTGCCAGGGTGGTGGCGCATGCCCTTACTCCTAGCACTTGGTGAGGCAGAGGCAGGTCGATTTTTGTGAGTTCAAGGCTGCTCTGAGGATTCCAGGACAGGCTGGTGGCTACAGGCGACCCTGTCAAAAGACCAAAAAAGAAAAAAAAAAAAAGTCGATCTCTCTCTCTCTCTTCTGAGTTTTGCTAAGTCACCCAAGTGATCCTCTCTCTCAGCCTCCTAACTGATATTATGGGTATGCACCACCATACATGTTAAGGTGACTTTTTTTGTTTTGTCTTTTGGAGACAGGGTCCCTGACAGCCCCAGCTGTCCGGACTCATTCTGTACACCAGGCTGGCTGAACTCACAGAGATCCGCCTGCAACTCCTCCCAAGTGCTAGGACTAAAAAGAAAAGAAAAAAAAAAAAAAAAATTTTTTGGTCTTTTCAAGACGGTCCTCCTTGTAGCCCACAGCTGTCCTGGAACTCACTCTGTAGTTGTAGATCCAGCCGGCCTTGAACTCAGAATGATCTGCCTGCCTCTGCCTCCCAAGTGCTGGATAGGATTTGTGCTGGGGGTGGAGTAATGGCCCTAGCGTTACAGCACCAACTGCCTTGCAGATAACCTGGGTTTGGGCCTGGAGAGATGGCCTAGCGTTAAGAGCAGCCAACGCTCTTACAGAGGACCACGGTTCGAGTCCCAGCCCACACCCCATGGCCGAGAACCGTGTGAGACATCCTATATTCCAGGAGAAGCTCAGTTCCAGGGAAATCCGATACCTCACATTCTTGAACTCCGCGGCTTGTGCACAGACAGGGTGCACGAGACTTTGCATGCGCGAAGTACATCACATAGAAATAATTACATAATAAAAAAATAATAAAAATTAAAAAAAAAAAGGAAGAACCTGGGTTGGATCCCCAGCACCCACATGGTGTTGAGAACCGTCTGTAACTACAATTGCCAGGGAAGTCCCAGTTCACGGGAATCTGACAACCATCTTCTGACTCCTGCAGCACTTGCACGACACGGGTCACAGACCTGCATAGACGGTACACTTTATACAACATAAAATAAATAATTATAAAGTAAAAAAAAGGCTATGCCAGCCAAACCCAGCCTATTTTAATTTTTAAGAAAGATTTTCTTTATATTATTTAATTTCTTTGTAGGGTACTTTGCCAGCCATGTATGTAAGTTCCTCGGTCTTGCAGTGCCCCAGACCTGAAGAGGGCATAGACCCCTGGTCACAGATGGTTGTCAGCCACCTTTTAGGTGCTGGGAACTGAAACAGATCCTCTGCACAGTGCTGCCAGTGCCTGCTAAAAACTTGAGTCATCTCTCCACCATCCAAAATTTAATTCTTTTATTCGAATGTGTGTGTGTGTGCGAGGTTATTGCGCTGCATGGACCCTTGGAGCTGGAGTTACGGGTAAAGTGAGTGCGGGGATTGAAACTCCAGTCTCATGCTTCAGCCAGTTGCTTCTTGAACTTCTGAGTATCCGTCCTGAGCCCCATCAAGACCTTTTTTTTTTGTCTTGTTGAGACAGCGTCTCCTTGTTATCCCCGGCTGGCCTAGAACTCTGTAGAACCAGGCTGGCCTTGAACTCACGAGATACCGCTTCCTGTCCTCCCTGGAGTGCGTACGATTAAGCTGCAAACCCGGGGCTGAGCATGGCCCGAGCATTTAAGAGCGCCGGCGCTCTTGCAGAGGAACCGGGTTCCAATCTCACACACATGTTGGCTAAGAACCGTTGTCTTTAGCTCCAGTTCCAAAGAACCCAAAGCCCTCTGTTCTATCTCTGAGTGCATGCATGACACTGGTGCAGAGACCTGCATGCAAGCGACAGTACACATACCAAAAATAAATAATATTAGGAAGCAAAATAATAAGATTAAAGAAAAAAGATTCACCACCTTTGAGTTGTATAACATTCGTGATTACTTTTCCTGTAGTGCAAATCTTTGGAGCTGTTTCTTGGGGTTTTGTTGTTTGTTTTGTTTAGTTTTTGGTAAAGACAAATGTGCTTCAGAATCACCCAGGGCCTTGCCAGGGGCTAGGCAAGTGGTCTGCCATTGAGACATGTCCCCAGTGCTTACTAGATTTTGGGGGGGGATTTATTTACGTCATGTGTGTATACGTATATTGTCTGCATGTGCTGGTGTAATACACCCTATGTCAACAGGAGGTCAGCAAGCTGGTGGGGTCACTGAATGTGACGCATGGACATCGGTAGCGTGCATAATGCCTGGATTCCACCCGCCCTGTTTCTGTAAGAGCAAAACCACTGCTTTACCAAGTACGCCATCTCTTCAGTCCTGAACTTAATAGATTTTGATAAATGTGGTGTTGGATGTTCACAACCACAGCTGCACACAGAACATTTCCAGCTTCCTAAAAGTTCCCTCCACAGTTCTTTTCTTTGCAAAAACTTTTAATTATTTTTTACCGCCATGTTATAGTGATTTCCTGCACATAATTCAGCCTGTCGGCCATGGCAGATGCTAAGGAGCCAGCGTCCCGCGAAAGAGGAGCAGTGCTTCCAAACCACTGAGCCATCGTCTTCCTCCCCATGGTTCTTTTCAGTACACTCTCCATCTCAAGCCCTTGATGACGGTTACTCTACAGTGTTCTGTTTTCTAGAGTGTCCTAAACATGGAATCACACAGTTGGTGGCTTATTGCCCTGGGTAGCGGACATCAAAGAGCCCTCAGGTTCTGAGCTAACAGCTGTGCTGTCCTATTGTGTAATGGGAAAACCTAGGTGTGTTCACCTGACCACTGAGCGATCTTCCAGCTTCTGGTCATTATGAATAAACATCGCTGAGGGTTTTGTGTGGATATGTTTTCAAACCAGTTGGTAAAACTCCTAGGAGCATAAGTTCTGGTTGGGGGCGTAAAACAGACTGCTCAGTGGGTGTCTAGAAGCGCTCAGTGCTGGCTCTTGCAAACCCAGCGTCTAATCTCTCAGCCACCTAGCTGGCGGCTAAACAACCATTCATGAACTCTAGTTCCAGGGAATCCTAACCCTCTTCTGACTTCGGGGGGCATTGCATAACATGGGTCACTACTACATTGGAAAGCAATAATCTCAAAACACTAAGATAGAATCAAGAAATTTTTTTAAAGCTTTAGTGGTATGGCAAGATATGTTTTCTTTTTCTTTTTTGGTCTTCTTGAGACGGGGTCTCTGACGCCGCCAAGCTGTCCATGGACTCACTCTGTAGACCAGCGCTGGCCTTGATACTCACAAAGATGCCACCTCGTCTCCTGCCTCCTGTGCTGCTAGGGATTAGAAAGGCCAACAACACCCGGCAAATACGTTTTTCACAGAGTGGCCAGGTTGTTGTCGAGAGAAGCTAGATGCGAGCTATTACAGTTCCCACATTGCATGGAAGTCTCTGTGTTCCATGTCCTTGCTATGAATGAATATTTAAATTTTTCATTATTTATTTTCAATATTTAATTGCCAGTCTTTGTGCATTTAATACATCATTTCTCATTCAATTTAGACACATTCACCTCTCACTGTCCCCACCCAGCCATGAGTTCCCATGGATTTGTAATCTAATTTTTTTTTTTGAGAGGTCTTCCCTTATCGCCAGCGAGCGCTGAAGCTCACTCTGTAGACCAACTGGCCTTGAATGAACCACAATGATCCACCTGCCGCGCCTCTCCATGCTTTAGTATTAAGGTGTGCACAACACCTGTGCAGTCTTTCGATATTGCTTCCCTGATCTCTTAAGTTTTGCAAAGCAAGGATTATGTTTTGGGGGGGAGAACGTTACTGTTTCAGTGGGTTATTTGTCCCACTTCTTTTGTGTGTTGTCCCTCTAATTTGTATTGCTCCAATATTATGCAATAATACTAGTATAGCATGTCACACCCTACTCCTATAGACATCGAAAATAATACTATGTTTACTTTCCAATAATCATAATTGGTTCACATTTCCTTCTTATTTTTTTAATTTCCTGCTATAAATCTATATCGTCTCATTATGCTCCATCCCATTATACAAAATACAGTAATTGTCGATAATAATTAATATAGTAATCTATGATGCCTCGATGTAATTGATCACATTAATGTCAGGAGTGTACTCGGTGTGTTGTTGGCTCATTGCTCTTTTTATCCTTAGCTCTGGTAGGCATTTAGGCAGGCTGATCTTTGTGATTCAAGGCCTGCCTGGTCTACATACTGATTGTAGTGAGTTGTCCAGGACAGCTGGGGCTTACATGTTGAGTGTTACCTTCCTGTATCGATGATACCAAATAAATAAAAATAGTATACAAGTTTCTCTGTCAGATATGTAAGATGATAATAGCATTATCATTTATAATCATTGTTCAGTGTTTGTCCTTACCTCCTGTACTGGTCTTAGAAATCTCTAAATGAGTATACCATTTCCTGTTGTTTTCTTGTACTTCGTTGTCTGTTTCACTAGTATGTTATCTTTTCTAGTCAGTCCTCATTTACGCTGTCAAATTCATTATTGTCCATCTTCTTTAGCTTCATAAATCTTCATTGTCGTAGAATTTGTAGGCCTGACATTTTCTTATCTACTGTTTTCATTTGAGTTTGGTCCTTTGGTTCTGTGTTCTCTTATTCCTTTTTAATATTGATGAGAGTCTGCAATTGAACATGGAGTTGCTATGTCTCTGTGGTAGGTAGGATAGTCTTACGGGAGCAGTGCCTAGTGATTTTTCTGTATTTGTATTGTTGGGTCAGGTGGTATGCTCATTTCGATCTTTTTTTTTTTTTTTTGTCTGTCCAGACGGTCTTCTTGTAAAGCCCCAGCGTCTGAACTTACTCTGTAGAACCAGGCCCACTTGAACTCTACAATGCATTGCTTGCCTCTCTCCAAGCTAGATTAAAGAAGGCGTGTGCCACCATGTCTGGCCAATGATTCTTTTTTTTCCTTTTTTTGGTCTTTTCGAGACGGTCCTCCCTGTACCCAGCTATCCTGGAACTCCTCTGTAGAACAAGCTGGCCCTGAACTCACAGAGTTCCTCTTGCCTCTGCCTCCCGTGTACTAGGATTAAAGGAGTGAGCACTCTTTTTTTTTTTAAAAAAAAATGTTTTTTTATTAATTTTATTTATTTCTGTATGTGATGAAAGTACTGTCTGCATGAAAGTTAGTGCACCCCGTGTCTTTGGCACGTCTCCGTGAGCCAGAAGAGGGCGATTCCCCTGGAACTGGAGTCCACTGAATTGGANGTTTAGTAGTTTCTACATATTCTGGATGTTAAGGCTCTTTGTCACATTATCTGTGGTTCAAGGTTTCCTCCCCACTCTGTGGGGTTTCCTCTTTTCTTCCCTGATTGGTTTCTTGTTGCTGTACAGAAGCTTTTGAATTTTTGAGGTTCAACATTGTCAATTTGTTGACCTTATTTCCGTGGGTCTTGCTGTCTGATTCAGGAAAATCCTTTCCTGTGCTGTGGTCTTGTAGGTTTTGCTTGACAACAGCGTTTTCTTCCTATTCACTTCAGAATTTACAGTTTCACAATGAAGGTCTTTGATCAGTTGGAGATGGCATTTTGTACAGGTGTGAGAGGTAGGGTTTTAATTTTATCTCTACTAGTGGTGATCCAGTTTGCAACACACATGCGAAGAGGTGTCTTCTCCATTGAGTCTTCTGACCCTTTGTTAAATATGGCATAGCTGAAATTGTATGATGCGCAGGTTGGAATTCTGTATTCTGTTCCAGTCTACTCATGAATCTGTTTTCATGCTAGTACAGGCTGCTTTATTTGACAGTATAGTCCCTAGTAGTATATCTTTGATGTCTGGTATAGTGATGCCCCCCCCCCAGTATTGCTCTTTTTCTCTGGGTTGTCTTTGGCTATTGGGGTCTTTTGTTTTTCCAGTGAATTTAAGGATTTTCAATCATGAAGAACATAGGGATTTTACGATTGCATATTGAATCTATAAATATTTTTGGGTAGAAGAACATTTTTTACTATATTAAGTCCTTCCATATCCATGAGCATGGGAGGACTTTCCATCCTTCTAATGTCCCTTCATATCTCCTCCTTCAGGGGTTTTACGTTTTTGTTGTACAGATCTTTGGTGTCTTTGTTTAGTGGTTTCAGCCGTATTTACTTGTTTTTGGGCTATTCGGTAGTGGGTGGGAGAGGTCGCCTCCATTCCTTCTTTCACGTTGCTTGGTGTTGTTATAAGACGACAGTGGCCTCTGATGTTTTTTTTTTTTTTTTTTTTTTTTTTTTATTTTTTTTTTTTCTTGGTTAATTTTCGGTTCCTTTTGTGTCCCCCACGCCCTTTACCTGCACTCTTTCAATCATTTTAGGTTTCTGGTGGATTTTAGCATACCTGTAGGTGAACCTACACATATCATCTGCAGAAAGGGAATAGTTTGCATTCCTCTTTTCCAATTAGTTTTCTCCTTTAATTTCCCTTTCTTGCCTTACAAGTGTTTCAAGTAGATAGATTGAAGAGGAGAAGTGGGAGATGGGGGCAGCCTGCACAGAAAAGAAACAGGTTTACTGGCCGTTTTAAGGGAACACTTCCACATTTTTCTCCATCTGAAATGATGTTGGCTGTGGTTCTTATATATGGCTTTGATAAAATTGAGGAATGTTCCCTCAATCCACATCCCTCTAGGATTTTATGCAATGAAGGGTATGTTGGATTTTGTCGAAGGGCTTTTTTTGCTGCATCGAATTGAGAGTGATCCTGTGGTTGTTGTCTTGTCTCATTTATGTGTTTTTATTGATATTATTGATTTTATTATTTGAATTACCCCCCAGCATTCCTTGCATATGAATCCAACTTGATCATGATGCATAATCTTTTTTTGATGTGGTCTGTATTCAGTTTTAGCAAATATATTTTGAGATTTTCATTCTAGTGTTATTATTGGATGGTGGGTCTATAGTTTTTTGTTCTGTTCTTTGCTGGTTTTTGGTATTAGAGGTGATGCTGGCTTCATAGAAGGAATTTCTGGGGCATTTCCCCTGATCCTTCTCAGTTGTTAGGAGTAGATGTAGGTCCTGCTTTGATGTGTTAGACTGCTGAACATGCTGCGAGCCTAGGCCGGGTTTTACATTGGGGACGATTTGTGTTAAATTACATTTCATCCATCATAATATTAGTGTGCCGTTTAAGCTGTCAATCTCTTCTTGGTTAGAGCTCTTGTTGGTTTCTTAGGATTTCAGATGTTCATCCATTTCGTCTGGTTTTTTTCAAATTTAGTAAAGTAAAGTGTTTTGAACTATTCCCTTATTATTGTCTGATCTTTTCATTATCTATTTTGTGATGTTTCCCTCTTCATCACAATTCTATTGATTGGAGTTGTTCTTTCTTTCTTTTGGTAACTGAGGCTAGAGACTGACTGCCGTCGTTTATTTCTCTCAAAGAACCAACTTTGTGATTGCATTGATTCTTTTTACTAGTTATTTCCTTTGTTTCCTATTTTGATTTCTGCTCTCATCTTTCCTGTCTTTTGGGTCTAGGGTTCATTTGTCTGCTTGTCTCTCACATGTTTTCAGCTGTCAGTATTTGATTGTTTTATATTTCGTGTTTTTTTTTTTATCGTTGTAGGCACCCAGGGCTATAAACTTCCCTCTTAGGACTTTTAAGTTCTTTTTGTGTGTTTTTTTGGTTTGTTTATTTCTGTTTAGTGCCAGGAATGATTTTATCTTATTTTTTTTTTCTTGACCTTTTTCATTTCTTCAGGAGTGTGTTGTTTTAAGTCTGGCATGAGTTTCATTATAGGAGAGGGCTTATTCTGTGTGTTGATATTGACTTTATTCCTGTTGTCTGATGAGCAATGCCTGAAATATTCAATCCTTTTTGTATTTGTTGAGGTTAATTTGCTAGTATGTGGTCAGATGGGTAGAATGTCTCCATGGGGTTATTGAGCTAAAAAGATATCTATGGTGTTTGTCTGGAATTTCGGTAATGTCTGTGAGGTTCCTTTTCTGTATTGTATTGATCAGTTCAGATGTCTTCTCTATTTTTTGTCCAGTTGACCTATTCAAGGGGCTACAGTGAGTGATATTGAAATCCCCACTACTAGTGTGGTGGGATGTATCTGTGGCTTATTAAGATGAAGTATTGCATTTATGAAGTTTGGTGCACCAGAGTTTGCGTGCATATTATATTGTAATGATTGTGAATTTTTCATGGTTTACATTTGCTCATTGACTAAGGATGTATGACCCTCGTTGTCTCTTCGAATTCATAGTTTTACTTTAGGACCTATGTTTTGTCTGATATTAGCAATACCAACTTCTGCCTGCTTTTGAGTACATTGATTGGACATATTTTTTTCCATCCTCGAACGTGAAGGTGGATCCTGTCCTTGAGGGGTGAGACTGGTTCTTGTAGAAGCCATAGATGAGGAGGATTTGTTCCGAATACATTCCAGTGCTATGCTTTGTTTGGGGAGGTTTAGACACTTAATAGATTAAGATTATTATTGAGAAGATGTGTTGGTCTTCCTTCAACTTTTTTTTTTTTTTGTTTTTTTTTTTTTCTCTTCTTCCTGTTCTCGGTGCTTTTCCGCTGTCTCTTTGTGCCTATTTCTCTCTTAGGTACCTTTGACTGTCAGCCGTTCCGATGACGTCTTATGTCTGCCGAGTCTTTTTTCCTGAGGTTGGTTCTCGTGATCCTTCTTTCCGTCTTGTTCATGTAATGAACGCACTTTTGCTTCTCGCTTCCAAAGACTCACACCCATTCTTGCTTGGTATGTCTATGAATCGGGTTTTCTCTAACAGTCAGTATACACGTGGTGCATACGTTGGTCAAGTGTCGGTCTACGCTTTCATCTAGTTTAGCACTGCGCGGACGTAGCTGAATTCTGATGGGGGTTTCCTCAAGAAGAAACTGTGTTATTTTCTCATGTGGTTTCAGTGATTTTGTCTTTGTTTTGGGTGTTTCAGTGTTTTAACTATGATAATGTGGGGGGTGAGTTCTTTTCTGGTCTTGTCTATTTGGTGTTTTTTCTTGTCTTATTTATTTGTGCTTTTTTTTTTTTTTTTTTCTTTTTTAGTTTGGGGAACATTTTCTTTCTTCATTCTGGTGAAGATTGGTCAATCAATCTTTGTCTTGGGATTCTTCTCATCCTTATTCCTTTGATGTGGAGGTTTGGGTATTTTCATGGTTGCCCCACATTTCCTATGGTTTGTTCACTCTGTGGTTTTTTTTTTTTTTTTTATTTTTTTTTCGTTTTTTGTCTTTTTACCTTCTATCTTCCTTTAATATCTTCTATTTGATATTCATTTTTCCTACTTCATCCAATTAGTTCAACTGAGGCTTTTCCTCTTATTTTTTCTATTGGTTTGGTGATGTTTGGATTTCCCATTTTTATTTTATCCTCTGATTTATTTAGTGTTTCTACTTCCGAATTTCAGATGGTTCTCGGCCGCCATGTGGGCGCTGGGGATCGAACCCAGATCCTCTGCAAGAGCGGTCGGCGCTCTCAACCACTAGGCCATCTCTCCAGCCCCTGGAGTTGATTTTTGTACAGGGTGAGAGGTAGGGGTTTAATTTTATTCTTCTACAAGTGGTGATCCAGTTTTGCCAACACCATTTGCTGAAGATGCTGTCTTTCCTTCATTGAGTCTTCTTGGCCCCTTTGTCAAATACGAGGTGGCTGAAATTGTATGTGCTCAAGTTTGGATCTTCAGTTTTGTTCCATTGGTCTACAGGTCTATTTTTGTGCCAGTACCAGGCTGTTTTTATGACTATATCCCTGTAATATAGTTTGAAGTCTGGTATAGTGATTCCCCCCTATATTGCTCTTTTTTGTTTTTCTTTTTTTCCGCTGAGGTCAGAAGAGGGCATCAGATTCTCCTGGAACTGGAGTTAAAGATGGCTCTCAGCTGCCATGTGGGTGCTGGGAATCGAATCCGGGTCCTTTGCAAGAGCAGTTGGCGCTCTTAACTGCTAGGCCATCTCTCCAGCCCCTGCTCTTTTCACTCAGGGTTGCTTTGGCTATTCTGGGTTTTTGATTTTCTGTATGAATTTAAGGATTTTTTTCCCAGGTCTGTGAACAAACTCATGAGGATTTTAATTGGGATTGCATTGAATCTGTATATTAGTTTGGTAGAATGGACTTTTTTTTTTTGGTCTTTTCGAGACAGGGTCTCTCTGTAGCCCCAGCTGTCCTGGAACACACTCTGTAGACCAGGCTGGCCTTGAACTCACAAAGATCCACCTGCCTCTGCCTCCCAAGTGCTAGGATTAAAGGCATGCGCCACCATGCCCGGCTTTAGAATGGACATTTTTACTATATTAATTTTTCCAATCCATGATCATGGGAGATCTTTCCATCTAATGTCTTCTTCAATCTCCTTCAGAGGTTTAAAATTTTTATTGTAGAGATCTTTGGTGTCTTTGGTTAGGTTTGTTTGTAAGTATTTTATTGTTTCTGAGGCTATTGTGAGTAGGAAGATCTCCTTATATTCCTTCTCCAGTTGCTTGTTGTTGGTGTAAAGAAAGTGATTTTTTTAGGTTAATTTTGTGTCCCACCACTTTACTGAAATCTTTAATCATTTCTAGGAGTTTTCTGGTGGAATTTTTAGCATACCTTAGGTAAACTATCATATCATCTGCAGAAAGGGATAGTTTGACTTCCTCTTTTCCAATTAGTTCTCCTTTAATTTCCCTTTCTTGCCTTAGCAAGTGTTTCAAGTAGTATATTGAAGAGGAGTGGTGATAGGGGGCAGCCTTGACAGGTTACTGCCTTTAAGGGGAATACTTCCAACTTTTCTCCATTTAAGATGATGTTGGCTGTGGGTTTCTTATATATGGCTTTGATTAAGTTGAGGAATGTTCCCTCCAGTCCACTTCCCTCTAGGATTTTATGCATGAAGGGATGTTGGATTTTGTCGAAGGCTTTTTCTGCATCGATTGAGATGATCCTGTGGTTTTTGTCTTTCAGTCCATTTATGTGTTTTATGATATTTATTGATTTATGTATGTTGAACCATCCCTGCATCTCTTGCATGAATCCAACTTGATCATGATGCATAATCTTTTTGATGTGGGTCTGTATGCAGTTTGCAAATATTTTGTTGAGAATTTTTGCATCTATGTTTATTAGTGAGATGGGTCTATAGTTTTTTGTTCTGTTTTTGTCTGGTTTTGGTATTAGAGTGATGCTGGCTTCATAGAAGGAATTTGGGGCATTTCCCTCTGTATCCTTCTCAGTTTTAGTAGTAATGATTGTAGGTCCTCTTTAGATGTTTTATAGAATTCTGCTGTGAAACCATCTGGGCCTAGGCTTTTTTTACTTGGGACTATTTTTTAAATTACATTTTCAATTTCCTCATATATTATGTGTCCGTTTAAGCTGTCAATCTCTTCTTGGTTAAGCTTTGTTGGTTTCTAGGATGTCAGATGTTCATCCATTTCTCTTAGGTTTTCAAATTTAGTAACGTATAGGCTTTTGAACTATTCCCTTATTATTGTCTAGATCTTTTCATTATCTATTGTGATGTTTCTCCTTTCATCACAAATTCTATTGATTTGGAGTTGTTCTTTCTTTCTTTTGGTTAACTGGGCTAGAGATCTGACTGCCTTGTTTATCCTCTCAAAGAACCAACTTTTGGATTCATTGATTCTTTTTATTGTTTTCTTTGTTTCTATTTCATTGATTTCTGCTCTCATTTCTTTCCTGTCTTTTGGGTTTAGGGTTCATTTGTTGTTGTCTCTCAAGTGTTTTCAGCTGCAGTATTTGATTGTTTGTGATATTTCTGTGTTTTTTTTTTTTTAATGTAGGCCCAGGGCTATAAACTTCCCTCTTAGGACTTCTTTTAAAGTATCCCATAGGTTTTGTTGTGTTGATTTGTCTTTTTTGTTTAGTGCATTGATTTCTGCTCTCATTTCTTTCCTGTCTTTTGGGTTTAGGGTTCATTTGTTGTTGTCTCTCAAGTGTTTTCAGCTGCAGTATTTGATTGTTTGTGATATTTCTGTGTTTTTTTTTTTAATGTAGGCACCCAGGGCTATAAACTTCCCTCTTAGGACTTCTTTTAAAGTATCCCATAGGTTTTGTTGTGTTGATTTGTCTTTTTTGTTTAGTGCCAGGAATGATTTTATTTCTTTATTTTTTTCTTGACCTTTTCATTCTTCAGGAGTGTGTTGTTTAATCTGCATGTGTTCTTATAGGTAGTAGGGCTTATTCTGGTGTTGATATTGAGCTTTATTTCCCTGTGGTCTGATGGACTGCATGAAATTATTTCAATCCTTTTGTATTTGTTGAGGTTTATTCTTTGTCCTAGTATGTGGTCAGTCTGGGAGAATGTTCCATGGGGTATTGAGTAAAAAGTATATTCTCTGGTGTTTGTCTGGAATATTCGGTAGATGTCTGTGAGGTCCATTTGTTGTATTGTATTGATCAGTTCAGATGTCTCTCTATTTTTTTTGTCCAGTTGACCTATCCAAGGGGCTCAGTAGGATATTGAAATCCCCACTACTAGTGTGGTGGGATTATTCTGTGGCTTAAGATCTTGCAGGATTGCATTTATGAAGTTTGGTGCACCAGAGTTTGGTGCATATGTATATTTATGATTGTGAAATTTTCATGGTTAATTTGCTCCTTTGATAAGGATGTAATTGCCCTCTTTGTCTCTTCTAATTAGTTTTACTTTGAGACCTATTTTGTCTGATATTAGAATAGCAACTCCTGCCTGCTTTTTGGTACCATTTGCATGGAATATTTTTTTCCATCCTTTCACTTTGAAGTTGGTTCCTGTCCTTGAGGGTGAGACTGGTTTCTTGTAGAGAGCATATAGATGGATTCTGTTTCCTAATACATTCTCCTAATCTATGTCTTTTGTTTGGGGAGTTTAGACCATTAATATTTAAGATTATTATTGAGAGATGTGTGTTTCTTCCTTTCAACTTATTTTTTGTTTGCATTCTTGGTCTAGGTTTGTAGTTTCACTGTTTCATTTTTATTAATTTCTCTCTTTAACTGCTTGAGGATAGTTGCTCCTTTCCTCTGTCCTTTGAATTGCTTCGAGCATTTTCTGAAGGGTTAGTTTTCTGGGCATGCATTCTTTCATCTTGTTCATGTCATGAAAGATTTTTCTTTCTCCTTCAACTATAATCAACATTCTTGCTTGGTATAGTAATCTGGGTTTTCATCTAAAGTCATGTATCACTGGGAATACTTTGGTCCATGGTCTTCTAGCTTTCATAGTTTGCACTGAGAAGTCAGCTGTAATTCTGATGGGTTTCCTCATAAATAACTTGTTTTTCTCTTGTGGCTTTCAGTATTTTGTCTTTGTTTTGGGTGTCTAGTGTTTTAACTATGATATGGTGTGGGGAGTTTCTTTTCTGGTCTTGTCTATTTGGTGTTCTATGTGCTTATTGTATTTGTATGGCTTTGTCTTTTTTCAGTTTGGGAAAATTTTCTTCTGTCATTCTGTTGAAGATATGGTCAATAATGTTGTCTTGGGATTCTTCTCCTTCCTCTATCCCTGTGATGTGGAGGTTTGGTCTTTTCATGGTGCCCCACATTTCCTGGTTGTTCCACTCTTGTGGTTTTTTTTTTTTTTTTAATTTTCGTGTTCTTTTCTTGAGCATTCTAGCTCTTCCACTTCATCTTCCAGTATTGATATTCCATTTTCTGCTTCATCCAATCTGTTACTGAGGCTTTCTCTTATTCTTTCCTATTGGTTTGGTGAATGTTTGATTTCCCATTTTATTTTATCCTCTGATTTATTTAGTGTTTCTACTTCCTTTTGGAGCTTGTCATTCTCCTCTTGTACCTCCTTTCTTCACTGATCAGTTTCCTTTTTCATTTCAGCCTGGGATCTTTTCAGTGTTTCTCCTTCCTTCTGGAGTTTGTCATTCTCTCTGTTTAGTTCCTTTCTAAGTTTGTCATTCTCTCCCTCTAGTTTCTTCCTGAGTTTGTCATTCTCTTCCTCTAGTTCCTTCCTGAGTTTGTCATTCTTTTCCTCTATTTCCTTCCTGAGTTTGTCATTCTCTCACTTTAGTTCTTTGATTTGTTCTTTCTATTCCTTGATTTCTTTGAGTATGTTTATGATTGTTCTTCTAAGATCTGTGTCTTGGGTTACTTCTAGAGAGTCTTCATTATAGGAATCTTTTATAGGACTGGTAGAGTTTGGTGGGAATTTATTATGTGTTTTTCCCATGTTTTTTCATTGTGTTTTTGGCATGTGGGTTTGTTTTGTTGTTTGTATTCTGATGTGAGTCACAAATGTTTCTTTGCTGCTTTGAAGCTTGGTTTGCTTGTTTCCTTCAGGTGCTTTCTTTGTCTTCTCCTTGTTAATGGAGGGCTGGCTGGTCTAGGTTTCAGGTTTTCATTTTTGGTTTTATATTGGAAGGTCCAGCTAGCTCTTCCCTTTCTGTTCTGAAGGTTCTCCAGAAATTGGATAGGTAATAACCAGGCTGGTTCTCCACTGATTACTAAACTCACTCTGGTTCCCTTTGGCCTGATCCTCTAGGTTGGCTGTGAAGCCTAGTGTTATGGGACTGGAGTTGTGGTAGTTTTGCTGTCTCTTCTACTTCCTTGCCTCCTGTAATCATTACTACTATTCCCACTGAAACACTCACACCACAGCTATATCAGGGAGGTAGAGTGATGTGTGTGTGTTTGCTCCCTTGTCTCTCCTCCACAGTTGCCCTGTACTTCCCACTGCTGGCTGGGTAAGTTGGCCCATGGCCAATGATGCAGGAGTGGTGTGGCATATCACATGGATAATGGACCCTAGGCCTCTTGAGCAATGCTTCCCCAGAGGCTCCACATCACCTGTCCTGTGGTGCTTTGTCCTAAAAATATTTCAAAATTCATGGAAAATATAATAAACAAATGCCCAAACTGAGATTACAGTAGTGTTTGAATAATCTGACAGAGGTTTAAAAACTATAGAAATGATACAATAAGCAATTGAAAGCACTTTCTTTCTTTTTTTTTAATTTTTTTTATTAATTTTATTTATTTCCGTATGTGTGAATGTACTGTCTGCATGCAAGTCTGTGCACCCGTGTCATGCAATGCTGCGGAGGTCAGAAGAGGGTCTCGGATTCCCCTGGAACTGGAGCTCTCCTGGAATTGGAGTCTCAGACGGTTCTCGGCCGCCATGTGGGCGCTGGGGATCGAACCCGGGTCCTCTGTAAGAGCGGTCAGCGCTCTTAACCGCTAGGCCATCTCTCCAGCCCCTTGAAAGCACTTTCAATGAATGGAAAATTAGAAATATTTGCAAAAAACTCGAAGTAGTATTTATAGAAGAACCTACTGGACATTTCTGAATACAGACAGAAGTAATAGAAATGAAACAAAATCCTCAGAAAATGATCTTGCGACCAGAATGGAGATGAGAGATGAGAGTCAGTGAACTTGAATACAAATCAAAAGAAATTATGTGATTATAATAGCAAAGAGAATAAAATTGAAATCAGCTCTAGAAACTAATACAAGAATGATAAAATGTTTAAAATCCATGAAATTAGTATCTCAAAGACAGAGACTACTATACAGGAAAAAGTTGGAAAAAATGGCTGACAATTTCTGAAGTTTGGCAAATGACAGAAACTCAAAGATTCAAGTTCAGTGAACCTCATGAAGGATAGAGCCAAAGAAATGTGTGATGAGGCAGATCATAACTGAGCTGATGAAAACCCAAGCCTAACTAAAACAATACACTATTCATAGGAAAAAGAATGACTTTACTTTGTGGATTTCTCACGAGGAAGTTGGGATGCCAGAAGAAATTTGGGGCACCATTGTAAACAGCAAAAGAAAATAGGTGTCAAGGCAGAAATATGTATTCAACAAAAATCTCCAACAGAACATAGTTATATTAAGACATTTTCTTTTTTTTTTACATTTTCAAAAGTTAGGGAGCTGAGAGAGGAGCTTCCTACAAATCTGTTTTAATGGAACCATGACAGCAAATTCTTCCCAATGAGGTGAAATAATGCAGGAGAAAAGTAGGAACTCTGAGAGTATGGAAAAGCCACAGAAATGGCAGGCATTGGGTAAACAAAATAGTGTAAACTTTTAAAATATAGTGGATACTTGAAAGCAAAATTTACAAGATTATCTAATGGCATTTTCAGTATATGGAGGTAATTAATGCCCTATAGTCTATATAATCTGGGTAACAGAGCCTCTCTAATGTTAAGACACCTATACCTAATTTTAACTGCTAAAATATTAATTTTATATAAAGTACAACAAATAAAATTTAGTAGCAGTTATGTTGGTAACTAGTAACATTCCAATTGGATTTGATACCTGCTCAAAGAGAGGAAACTTATGTCTGGTTCTGTGAACCTGGTCAAGAGCCTTTAGCTAGGGAAGTCATAGACACTATGGGGAACCAACTACTAGTGTTTTGATAATCAATCATCTTGTCTAACTGCCTTCTAAATATGTATCTCCTTAGATATAATCTATACTTATGTCCATAGATATCTAATGCCTATATACGGAGGTTAGCACTACACCAAGTCTTCACCAAGTCTTCATCAGAGTTTTTATTATAGTGGGAGGTGGTTAATGTAGAAACTCATAAAGGGCCAAAGAACCAGAATAAGTGATGGGGTGCTCATCCCTCTAAGCCTCAGGAAACATCACAGAAGATGGGGAGGAAAGAATGTCACAGCTAGAAGATAGGGAGCTACGGCACAAAAAATGTCTGGTGAACATGACGTGGGTATTGTACTCATGAACTTACTGTATCTGTGGTTATCTGCCTCAGATATGCTCTAGATCAGGATCCTCAATGCATAGATTAGGGAGGGACCTACCAGGCCCCATCTTTCCCATGAGGGAGTGTTGGCAATTACCACTTACTGGAGGAGGGGTTGTTATTTTTCTTCAGTGGTGTAGCCACAGATCAATTTCCATTGTTCTAGTGAATAACTTCCCACCCATCCTTGGGCAAGTAACTACATTCAGTGGGCCACACATAAGACATAAAAGCAGGAGGGGTCTTACTGAGAAGTCTGCCAATGGGTGAGGGAAGGAGACAAGGGGAGGAGAATGGTAGATTACCAAAATTCATTATTTAAAGTGCAAGAAACTGTCAAATAATAAAAAATATTTTTGAGGGGCTGGAGAGACGTCCCAGTGGTTAAGAGCACTGGCTGCTCCTGTGGAAGATCTGGGCTTGGGTCACAGCACCCACATAGTGGCTAACAATCACCTGTAACTCCAATTCAAGGGGATCTAATGCCCTCTTCCGTATTCCACGAACATTACATATACACGGCGTACTTACATACATGCAGGCAAAATACTCATACACATAAAATAAAAAATAAATAAGATATTACAAATACTTTTAAAAGAATATCATACAGAAAAGTATTTGTGAGGAAGAAAGGAGCCAGCAGGTGAAGGAAGAGGCAGGGGAATATAATGGGGAAATTAACATAAGAAAATAAAACTATACCCACGTATCAAAAGGCCATAACGTAAGTTCTCCTCTGGTGATCCTGACAGAGTGAAGCTTAACAGACACTGACTTAGCCACCAAACAGTAACATTATTGGTGGGTAAAGTGGTTGACCAGTGTTTCAGCAATGCACTGGCAGAAGGGGACAAGGACAGGGCATATATACAAGTTATAAGAAACCAATTAACTAATGGGCATCTAACAGGCCCAGTGGTGACTGAGACACTGAGAAATCAACAATGTGTAAAAACAAATGATAATCATGCTCTCATGAGTATTGTATTATTCCTAGTGTAGTCAAAGTTGAACACAATGAGCAAGCAAATTGTGTGTGATGGGAGATTTTGCTTGTCAGTTTGAAAGGATTTGAGATTAATTAAAACCTGAGAGACTCTCTTGACTAGATTTTTTGACTCACCCTAAGAGGCACGTTCTGTAGGCTGCACATATAAAAGGACATGGCAGGCCGGGCATGGTGGCGCACGCCTTTAATCCTAGCACTTGGGAGGCGGAGGCAGGCGGATCTTTGTGAGTTCAAGGCCAGCCTGGTCTACAGAGTGAGTTCCAGGACAGCTGGGACTACAGGGAGACCCTGTCTCGAAAAGACAAAAAAAAAAAAAAAAAAAAAAAAAAAAAGTTAAAGCACATGGCAGAAGGAAATTTACTTTTTGCCTGCTTACTGTCACTCTCTCTGGTGAGGTTATCTAGCTGCTGAGGCACTCCTTTGACAATATTAGAACCAACTCCAAGATTCCAACATGGACCGAAGACCAGAAGCTTTTCTGGAACCCTCCAGAAGAAGTTCAGCACCACATTGATACTTCTGAGACATCTGGCTTCATGGACTGAGCATCTACTGGATTCTTGACTTCTCCAGTGTGACCTAGTCATTCTTGGACTACTCGGATCATATCCTACAAGAGCAAGCCAGTTTAATAATTCTCTCTCTCTCTCTCTCTCTCTCTCTCTCTCTATATCTCTCTCTATATATATATATATATATATGTGTGTGTGTGTGTGTGTGTGTGTGTGTGTGTGTGTGTGTATTCATCTCACCAGTTCTGTTCTTTTAGAGAACCTTAAAATAATGGTATATGTTAGAGTATGTTATAGGGATGGAGTTTGAAATGGGAGGAGTAATTGATTATTTAATTTATATTGACACATAAAATTATACATATTAATATACCTGGAGATACTACAAATACATGTGTACATTGTGTGATGTTCAGGTCAAGGTAAATGTGTCTATATAACATTTATTATTTCTTTGTGGTAAAACTTTCAAGATACTTTCTTGCAACTTCTTTGAAATCAATATATGTGGTGTTGAGCACAGCACACCAGAACTTGTTGCTATCTAATGATGCCTGGGTGTAAAATGTCATCCTTTCCATACTCTCTTCCAAGCCTCTGGCAACCATGATTCTACCATCCACCTCTTTGAGATTATCATCTTTGAGGCCCTGAAGAGTGAGATCATGCAATATTTGTCCCTCTTTGCCTGGGTTATTTCACTCCACTTTCATCCATTTTGCTATCAATGATAGGAGTTTATCTTTTTATACCTATCTAGTATTCCTTGGCAAATATATATCTATATCTACATCTGTATATCTGATATCATTATTCACTTCATCATATATATACACACATATATCTGATGTCATTATTCACTTACCTTTTTAAGACACAGGTTGTTTTTATGCCTTGGTTATTGTAGCAATACTGTAATAAACACAGAAATACCTATATATCTTCAATATAATGATTTCAACATCCATGGTGAGATATCAAACCATAAGTTCACTGGATTATTAGGTGATTTTATTTTGTGGATGCTCCAAAATGTTTTCCATGATGGTGGTATTTGCATCTCCACCAACAATAAATATGGGCACTTCACTCTGCAGCTGTTTTTTGTACAGTAGCTTTTCTAACTTGAGCAAGGTACTATCTCTTTGTGGTTTGAACTTGTGTTTTCTTGGTGATTAGTGATACTGTGCCTTTTTCATATGTCTGCTGGCTGTATTTATGTGTTTTCCTTAGAAATTTTGAGTTTGGGTTATTGTCCATTGTTTAAGTTATTTGTTGTCTGCTATTGAGTTCTTGTTATATTCTAGAAATCAATACTTTTTCAAATATAGTTTACAAATATTGTACAAATTTTTTACTTTGTCGATTTTGTATGGAAGTTATTTTAGTTTGATGTAATCCTATTTGTCTAAATTTTCTTTTGTTTCTTGAGCTTCGGCGACTTTACCTGAAAATCCTTTGCCCATTACAATGCCATGAAGCATTTCAAGCATCTGACTTCTAGCAGATCCCTAATGTCAGGTTTTATACTTAAATATTTAATCCAATTTGAAGTGTTTGAATGCAGCAATTAGGAAAGATATCGATGAGTTTATAGCATTTAAACAAGTCCTCCATAAAGTAGTATATGATTAATGATACTAATCTGCTAATAGCAAAAAACGATATTGTGACTCCAATGTGGGACTCAAGGATTTCTCCCATTATTTTATATAAACTGTGATCCCATTGTGAACCTTTATCACTTATCATATATGACTTCATCACTTATTTCTAAACCATCTTTTATTCCTATTTTAATCTTTTCTTTGCCAAACTCTGATTCCTGTTCTGATTTCAACTGGTTCAGTATTAATGTACTTCTTAATTTCTCTGTTCCTGTCAACATTCTTTTCATTTTGTTATATTTTGTTTTGTTTTGAGACCAAGTCTCACAATGTAGCCCTTCCTGGCCTGGAACTTACTATGTAGACCAGACTGGACCAGACCTTATAGAAATCTGCCTGACTCTGTCCCCCAAGTTCTGGCATTGAAAGCGTGTTCCACCGTACTCATCTCTGTTTCTGCCATTCTTTGCTCAGATTTCTATCATTAAATGAAAAAACTGTGCCACAGAGTCTACATTTTATATAATTAGTACTCATGTAAAATAAATCAGGATTGGGAGAGGAAGAATTAAAAAGTTGATAATATTTTGTGAATATGAATATGACGTATGTTAAAAATCAACTATAACCCAAGATCATGGCTAACATGTTTCAGGCAGGATGGATTATCATTGATCTTACAATAGGATTTGTAAACCAGAATTCATATAATAATCTGAGAACTGAATTATTATTAAGAAAGAATCTCTCCAAGGTGAAAATTAATTTTGAGGCACATACCAATTACATAACATAAGGTATAGTGGGTGTAATTAAAATATCTTGTATATCAAGCCGGGCTTGGTGGTGCACGCCTTTGATCCTAGCACTTGGGAGACAGAGGCAGGCGGATCTTTGTGAGTTCAAGGCCAGCCTGGTCTACAGAGAGAGTTCTAGGACAGCTGGGGCTACAGGGAGACCTTGTCTCGAAAAGACCAAAAAATATCTTGTATATTTACAGACAGATAACATCTTCTACGTTGGAAGAATCAAGGATGTTTTGGTGATTTCAGGAGCAAGTCAATGAAAAAGCTATATTATGAATCAAATTTGAGTTGTGTAAAATTATAGTGTTAGCAATAGCAAAGAGCTGGAACCAACCCAAATGCCCCTTAACTGACGAATAGATGACACAAATGTGGTACATCTACAAAATGAAGTGTTACTCAGCGATAAAAAGATGACATCATGAACTTTGCAGGTAAATGGATGGAGCTCAAAGCCATTATGCTAAGTGAAGTAACACAGTCCCAGAAAAACAAGCGGAGAATGGTCTCCCTCATTTGTGGATGCTAACACCAAATCTCCAGATGAAAGGCAAACTGAACAATATAAATCTCTTAATGGGCTCGAGAATCGATCCACCACTTACTTTCAGACTCTTTAATTACTGTGTATGGGTGGAAGGTATGTATTCATATTTTAAAGTAATATAAAATTAAAGGAGGAAAATGTGAATTCCTAAACATAGAAAAAGACTGGGAGAAAGATGCAGGATAGTTATTGCAGAGTGCATGATCTGGGGTGGGATGGGGGCAAGGGAAAGGGTAATATGTCTAAACTGAACTGAGAAATGATGTCTGAAATACACAAAACATCAACAAAAGCATTATAAAAAATTATAGTGTTAGAAGCGATGACTCAATGGGCCATGAAAAGCTTTCCTGTTTCATCCTAACTCTGTGCTTCTCACTAATTCCTACAAAGCCCTGGTACTTTGGGATGGTTATCTTCTCAGACTGAAACATTAATTGTGAGCATTAACAACTGTTAGACGCCTCAAACCAAAATCCTGCCCATTTCTTCAAAACATTTTTTTTAAAGCTTTATTCTTTGGTGGTTGGATTTTGGTTATTTGTTTTTGAACAAATCCATCCATTCTTGTGGGTAACTGTTGTGTTTTCAATCAACAAGGATGCTGTTCACATTCACACCAGAGGAAAATGCATTCAAATGATGACACTTCTGAGTTTAAAGAATAAGCCAAATTTTCAGTCACTTAGTTCATTATTTATATTTATCATGAAAGTCTCTAAACTTGTAACCACATGTGTTAATGTGGAAACAATTTGGAACCAGGGGTTGGTTGTTTGAAATTTACTTAAGGATAGAATCCTGAATTACACTCAAGACCTTTAAGATTTTAGACTCTTTCCTCTTAAGAACCAATGTAACACAATCTTGTTCTCAAAAGCTTTTTGATATTAAAATTATTGTTCAGACAATTTAGCCTGAAGTTTGTGGATTTTTTTTTTGGGGGGTGGCAGACCCAAGTTTATTGTATCTTTTATTTTTCATATTAAAAATATATTTTAAACAGACTCCAAAAATAGCTTATATAAATGAAGAGGGGCTTTAAGTACATTCTTTTTCATTCAGTTAAGGATTTCAGTGTATGTGGTTAAAAAGTCCATTGTAAAAACATTCCAAGATTTGGAAAAATAAAAACAGAATAGGCCCCTGACATCTGGTTTAAACCGTTAACACCTAGTTCAACACGTACAAGTGATTTACAAAAACACTGCTGTTAATGGTACAAACAAAACTACAGTGGAGTTTCAGCATCTTGATTCACAGGATCTTGGTAATAACCAGGGACATTCCAATTAGGAAGTCAATGAAGTAGTGGAGTATCAGCTGTTTCCTTGTACATTTTTATCTTGGCTGAACCATTCTTTTCCCTGGGAGCAGGAAATTCTCGGTGGCATCAGCGTGGGTAACCTGGTAGTTCTGATGGACCGTGAAGAACTTGGAAGGAACTCTGACTTTCTACAAGGGAAGATTCCAGATGAGACAGACTGGGTGACAATGTTGGATCTACAGAGTGCTGGTGACCAATTCCCCTAAAGCATCAACTTGCCTCCTCAGACTATGCAAAGTGCCATCGGAACCAGCCTGAAGAATCTCAACCAGTTTCTTCCAGAACTTCCAGCAAATCTCACAGCTATTCTGGAAAGAAATCAAAACCTAGGGGAGTTGGAAATCTTGAAAGAAAATGTCCCATTCACCATAAATGATGGGCTTTTTGAAGAAAAATCACCCTTTTCCCAAGTTCACATCAGGGATGAGCATTGGCATGGAGAAGCACTCCGGGAGAGACTGCGCCATCGTGAAGATCGACTCAAGGCTCAACTTCGACACTGTATGTCCAAGCAAGCAGAAGTATTAATCAAAGGAAAGCAGCAGACAGAGAGCACTTTGCATAGTCTGAGGAGGCAAGTTGATGCTTTAGGGGAAGTTTGTGGATTTTTGAGTTTGTTATCTGTAATTGCTTCCTTGTGTAATACAAGTACTTCAAAGAAAGGGAGACTTTCACTATCTTTCTAGTCTCAATTATCAACACTTTGCCTGGACATTTTATTCCATCAAGGATTACAGTGTCCTTAAAGATCCATGCTTTACTCTCAGTGGTTGTCTTCTTAGTAAAACTAAAGACAAATAGAATTATGCAGACAGTAAGAAAAGAGATTTTATTCAGAAATAATTTCCTTTTTTTTCTTTTTTAACCGCTTTAATTTTTAAAAAATTTATTGAAGCTATGTGTGTTTCATACATTGCTTCTCAGTCCAATCTAGACTCATCTTGTTTTCCATGCCCCCCACCCCACCTGAGTTCATGTACCCTGCTATCTCTGCCCTGTATCTGTTTCTGATTCTTTTCATAGTTTTTTCAAAGCAGAGGATTATTGTCCTTGGGGGAACTTTATTGCTTCAGTCAGTTCCCCATCACTGTTCCTCTCCTGCTGTTCCCTCCAATTTATATTGCATCAGCATATATATATATATATATATATATATACCTCAAACCTATACTAAAATTATATCATCTGTACACAAACTGTCATTTTCATATCATATTTCAGGATTCACATTTTTCCTTTTTAAATTTTCATTACTCTAAAATATGCCTATGTATCCTACACCCATATACCAAGATTATCAAGTCTAAAAATAAGTGGTGGGTTAATTCTAGAGCCTGTTAAGGGATTTACATTATCAGAGCACAATTGCTTTCAGAGAAAGAGGTATATAGCATTAATGTTGCTCAGTTTGCCTTACAATTCGGTGCTCGGTGCTAGCATCCACAAGTGAGGGATACCATTCATCATTTGCTTTTCTGGGACTATGTTACTTCACTTAGCATAATATCTTCTAGTTCCATCCATATACCTGCCATGTTCATGATGCCATATTTCTTTACCACTGCATAGAACACCATTGTGTAAATGTACTACATTTTCTCTATCCACTCATTGGTTGAGGGGCATTTGAGTTGGTTTGAGCTCTTTGCTATTGTGAAGAGAGCAGCAATGAACATGGATGTGCATGTATCTCTGTGGTAAGATGAGTCTTCTGGGTATATACCCAAGAGTGATGTGGCTGGGTCAGGTGGTAAACTCATCTTGAGTCTCTTTAGAGTTCTCCATACTGCCTTCCATAGTGGTTGTGTGAGTTTACATTCCCACCAACAGTGAATGAGTGTTCCCCTTTCCCCAGAACCTCTGTAGCATTTGGTATAATTTGTTTTCTTGATCCTAGCCAGTCTTACTGGAGTGAGATGGTATCTGAGAGTGGTTTTATTTTTCATTTCCTTAATTATTAGTGATGTTGAAATTTTTTAAATATGTTTCTCAGCCATCTTTATTTCCTCATTTTTGAAGTCTCTGCTCAGCTCTTCATCTTTTGAGTGATTCATTTGTTTTCTTCTTTTTTTTCTTGAGTACTTTTGGAGGAAAAGATACTGCTATAAAACTAGGCTTAATTCCTAGTAGACCATGAATAAAAATGGATTTATAGCCAAGGAACAGGTTATGTGAACATGTGTGTGAAGTACAAGTGGATGGAAAATGACTCCTGAGGAGCATCAGTGATAAAGGTGATTCTGGTAAAACAACATAAAGACTCTTGTTGAAGGCAGGCCAGGGTGATGAGATAGAAAATGACACAAGGTGGAGTACTGGGTCTGAATTGTTTTTGAAGGATTTTTGTTACAGCCAGACCACATAGATGTGATGAGGAGAAACAGTAAGGTTGAGCCTAGAGGGCTCCTGAGGATCCTTATTAAAGTTTAATTGAGAAAAACTGTTACTAAATAGGGGATTATTTAAAGCCTCAGGGTGGGCAGGTGTGGGCTGGAGAGATGGCTCCGTGGTTAAGAGCACTGGTTGCTCTTTCAGAAGACCTGGATTCAATTCCCAACATCCATATGGCAGCTAACAACTGTCTATAACTCCAGTTCCAGGGGAATCCAATGCCTTCTTCTGACACCATCGCATAACATGGGTGCACTTACATGCAGGCAATACACTTATACACGTAAAATAGAAATAAAATAATAAAAATAACAATTAATTCCTTTAAATTGTCCTACAAGTAAAAGAAAGTGTTACACTGTGATGTTGTATAATTCAGAAAAATATAGAGATCAACCCAATACAAACTATAAATAAAGCAACTAACATTTTATATTCCCAGTTAGTTCAAATGTCAGTATCTAGCTCCTTTTTTTTTTAGCACAAGCATCCTTCATATAAAACCAATTTGCAAGCAGTTGTGCCCTAGCCCTTACTTGTAGGACAATTTAAAGGAATTAAGCTTAAATTTTACTTCCCAAATAAGTAGAAGTCATAGGCCAGTCATATAGCATTAAAGAGCAAAGTGTTTATTGGGTAAAATTTATTTAGCAGGTACTCAACTCTGCCCAAGCTTTATCCACAAAGTATAGGATTTTTTAAGGCTTAGCGAATTGTTTAGATTAGTTAAATTTAGGTGTAGGTTTTGATGGAAATGGTAATACAATTGAACTAATTGGGAATATAAAATGTTAATTGTTTTATTTATAATTTGTATTGGGTTAAGGTACACAAATGGCCTCTATATTTTTCTGAATTATACAACATCACATTATAACACTTACTTTTATTTGTAGGACAATTTAAAGGAACTAAGCTTAAATTTCCTTCCCAAATAAGTAGCATACAGTCAATGAGAAACAGTTTGGGTAAATTTAATGAAAGCTTATGCCTTGACTCCTGTTTATGGGTATGTGTAATACAACTTAGTCATCTATAGGTCAAAACATAAAAACCTAAGAAAAATAAAAGAGGGAGGTGGGAGGTGGGGTACTATCCTTTCTAGGATACAAATGGAAAATTCTGTGTTCCAATCCTATTGATAAATTTCAATTTTTCTGATCTTGAAACTAACAATGGAAGGAGAATTTTATGTTCCCACAGGTAAAAATCACCAATCTAAATGCCTGAAAACGTACAACTTATGGCTATTCAGGATGGACTGGGAAATGCCAGCAGAGAGGTTGACCCATCTGAACATTAAAGAAAGAGGAACCTCAGACTGCCTGAGTCACAGACACTGAGTATCTCTCTGAATAACATTGGGGTTAACTGTTTATAATGGGCCCTAATGAAGTCTACCTTCCAGATACTGAGAAACCTTTCTACCTCTCCCCTTTATAGGAAAAAGAAAAACATGATGGTAATGAAACCACTCCCTAACTGTAAACTAGAGCCAATTGTTACAGTGGTAATTTCCTATAAAACAGGCATAACTACCCTTTATTAATTGACTGATAGGCATAGGAACTGTGAAAGGATATTTCTCTATCTAGAGCCAAATTCAATAGTAAAGTGTTTATAAGTTGTGTAATTAAGCAAAATATATTACTACAGGAAAGCTCTGACATCAGCAATGAATTATTCTGCCTAGGAGATGTTGGCTAGGGGATTCAAACCCGCCCTCCCCCAAATTATAAAGGCCTTTTGCCTATAAGTGGGATATATGCAAGGAGAAAGGCAGTAAGTCCCTGTTGTCGAAGACCTGGTGTGAGCATGAAAAATGTTATGAGACGTCACTTGCTAGTGTACAACTGGCCTCTGAAATACCAGAGAGCTTTACCAAAGGCCACTAAAGCAATACAGCAAAATATTGGTCTCCCTGAGACAAGCAAGACTCCTCCGTCAATATCAGCTACACCTCAACAGCCTGGAGATACTGTGCAACAGTGGCAGCCAAGTGTCTATATATATCCCAAATCTATTTGGCTATTAGCTCTCTCCTTGGAGGAATAACTCACAGCGGATGCCACAAGCTTATGTTCTCTAGTGGTTAGGAGATGTTATAAGCCACAATAAGAACTTGTCACCCTTTATAGAGAAACCACAGTTTGTGGATTAGCATACCATCCAAGCATCTGTGTCTATGCTCACAGCTTAGCTTGACATAATAATTGGTACTGCTTAAATGCCTGTACATCCAATAGCTTGTGCTTTGTTAGTATGACTAAAAAGGGTATCACTGGAAAAGCTGTCAACCCATGAAGGGAAACAACCTGAACAGACTGGAGTCCAAAATGACAACTCCAAAGAAATTAGACTGTTTTCTTCTCACCCACTTTTGCCCCTTTCCCAAAGCCCAGGGAACAAACTGTGGAAGAGGAGGCGTGGTAGATTGTAAAGGCTGCAGAGAGATAGGGGTGAATCGTGAGACTACAGGAATATAGTCTGGACTCCTAACTGATCAACATGTCTGTGCATACAAGCTTCTCCAACAGGACTATGGGAACCTTGGGTTGTTCAAAATTTGGACATAGATACTTGGAAAATGCACCAATTACCTAATTGTATGACATACTGAGTAACATCAATGTTATCTGCAAACAACTGTGTCATTATATTATAGAATCCCTTAAAAATAAAAAAATTTAAAAAGCTATTAAAAAAATAATTAAAAGGTTCATTGGGAATCTAATCTCAGTTCTTGTGTGTGTCTGTGTTTTTGTTCATGTGTGTGCTGGTGCATGTGTGTGCATTTCTATGTGAAAGGCAGAGGTTGGGTATAGAGTTGCATGTGTGCATATGGGATGTGTATTCATGTATGTGTGTGCATGTGGAAGCCAGAGAACAGCTTCAGGTGTACAGTTGCATGCATGCATGGGGTGTGTGCACATGTACAAGTGCATGTAGAAGCCAGAGCACAGCTTTGAATGTACAGTTGCATGCATGCATGGGGTATGTGACATGGATAAGTGCATGTAGAGTTCAGGGGGACAGGCTGAGATGTTATTATTCAGGAACTGCCTGGCAATCTTATATTTTTGAGACAGGGTCTCTTCTTGGCTGAAACTCACAGACCAGGCTGGCTGGCTTGCTGGGAAGCTCCAGAGCTCTGCCTGTCTCTGCCTCCCCAGCACTGACATGGCAGGCACATCATGATACCTGGCTATTTGATGTGCTTCTATGGACAGATTCAGGTCCTAATGCTTACATGACAAGCATTTTATTGACTGAGCCATTTCTTCAGCCCTATTTCCTCAGTCCTGTTTCCTCAGTCCTTCGTATAGTGAATGACACATGACAGATGTCCAATAAATTATTTTTTAGGGAATACACTAGAAAAAAAAGCCTTAGGAGTTCTTGAGTATTCAATGTGTCTTAAATGTTCTTTCACACAAAATTTCCATTTTTTGAGAATTTGGTTATATATAGGGACAAGTGAATGTTCTATAAAGAATAACCTAAATACAAATAGTTTACTTGTTTAATTTTTTTCTTTTCCTTATTTATTTTAAGCTTTAGTATGCAACATAGACAAATCAAGCTGAGCCTGACCTCAAAGTTTCATTTCTACTGGCTGGCTTTCATTGTGCTGAAAGGTGATATGCATGCTTCCAGAAGAGACAAGGGACCATCAGCCTCACCAGCTCTGAACCATGTGAGCTGGAATAAAAACTGGTCTGGCAAGAGCAGATGTGAAATGGTGACATGAATGTCACCTTCTGATTGGAATTAAAGCTTGCTTCATGAGATGGACCCATACCTGGCACCAGTATCAGGACCAAAACCCTGTTGCTAAGCAGGTCACAGACACACCTACTATTACAATTCTGCTAATGGACACAATAGTAAATTAATTCTTAATGACAGATTAAATCATCTCTCAAATCTCACCACATAGAAGATATTTTCTGGGACTGGAGAGATGGCCTAGCGGTTAAGAGCGCCGACCGCTCTTACAGAGGACCCGGGTTTGATCCCCAGCACCCACATGGCGGATGAGAACCGTCTGAAACTCCAGTTCCAGGGGAATCCGACACCCTCTTCTGACCTCCGCGGCATTGCGCGACACGGGTGCACAGACTTGCATGCAGACAGTACATTCACACATACAGAAATAAAATTAATAAAAAAAAAAGATTTTTTCTTACAGAAGATAGCAGTTGATCAACGTGCAGAAAATAAATGATCATGGAGTACTTGGCCCTAAATGGAACATTGATATTACACCCTCTCCTGCCAAGGCACAAGAATAATTTCAGAAAAAGGGGCAGAGAGATTGTAAGAGACAAAAGTGGTAGACAACTTCAAAGAAGCACTATTTTCCAGACAGCAGGGCTGTTGCACATACGACCTCACGGTAATTATTACAGCATATACAAAAACCTATGCAAGCTCCAGCCAGACAAAACCCCGGCATGCATGGAGAGGGGAGGTAGCCAAGATGCTCCAGCCCAAATGAGAAACTATTGGCAACTGAAAGCTGCTGAGAGGAGAGTCAATTTTCTTGAAGGGTAAGACACTGGGGAGGTTGATCAGGCCTCAGGGGATAGAGCCACACCCAAGAGCATTTGGAGATATGAATGATATTAAATAGGCCTTAAAGATAAAGGAGGACATGAAGCTAGAGGGGGGTAGTCAGGTGAGGGAGGAGATGGGGAGGGGGGCAATATGATCAAAGTACATTTAAGAATGAAAAATGAAGAAAATACCTTTATGAATGTGGATGCAAACATTATAAAATTTAAAAAATATGCTTTGGCCAGAGAGATGGCTCATTAGGCAAGAGTACATCATGCCCTTCTAGAGGACATGAGTCCATTCCCAACACCCATGTTTTGTGGCTCACAACCACTTGTAACTCCAGCTCCAGAGGATCAGATGCCCTTGTTTGGCCTATATGGGCACCTAGACACATGTAACATATATTTGCATAAACACATACATGTAAAATAAAAATATATAAGCAAATTGAATTTTATGACATGCTAAAGGGATAATGTAATTATAATGTAATATAATTATAAATAATATAATTATAATGATAATTACTATTTGTAATTACACAGTATTTGTGGCTGTGACTGGATAATTTTATAACAGTGTCCTCTGTGTTAATCCATGTTGTCATATGTTATAAGCTTTTCTTCTTTTCCAAGGCTTAATAAACTGCAATATTTGTATGTACAACATCTCATTTATCAATCTAGGGACAGATAACTTAACTGATGAATTATTCTTAAATTTAAAGAGGATTTAACATCCATCCTTCTCAAACTCTTCCACAAAAATTCAAGAAATGATGATACTTTCAAATTCATTTTACCTAATACCAAAGGCAAATAAATATGCCACAGATTAACACCCCTGATAAACTTAATAAGCATCCACAAAGTATTCAAACAAAATATTAGACTGATCCACACATTGAAAGGATCATGCATTATGACCAAGTCAACTTATCCTTGGGATGCAAGGATATTTTACAATTTGAAAATTAAGTGATATATATCACAATACAGAATAAAGGATAAAAATACAGTATCTCAGCATATGCAGAAATATATTTGACAGAATTATATTCTTTTTCATGATTAAAAAGTGTCAACAAAGCTCCCTGAATGATTGTTAAATCCCAAGTGGGAAGCCCCAAACACAAGTATACCTGAGCACCACTAACAGACAAAATTAAAATGTATACATATATGCATATATATATGTAACAAAAAATCAAAGAATAGGACAAAAATTTAGAGGAAGTTGAGGGAGACATGGGAGGATTTGGACATGGGACGACAGAAATATTAACCAAATTAAAATCACAATTAGTATTTTGTCATCTTCATTAATTATGATTGTTGATCAATATTTTATCAATTGTTGAAGCTTTAATAATTATTCTTAAAGTAGTATTATCTGTAATTGGGAGATTGACTTAGGCTATTATTATCTCTTATAAAAATAGCTCAAGGATAAGTAGCATAAATATATGATTCTTCTTTTATTCTTTCACTGTTTTGCAATTGCTATAAACTTCATTTAACATGCTACATTAAAAAAAAAAACTCTGAAAAAGCTAAGGAATAGAAAGAAAGTTCCTTATCATTGTATAGAGCACATGGGAAATTTCCTTTGGTAAAATCTTGAGATCCCCTCACCCATGTCAGGAACAAGGCTAGAATGCCCACTTGCACAATTCTATTCAACCTAATATTAGATAATGTCCTAGGTATAGCAACTAGGCTGTGAATTTTTGACTCTCTTTTTCAAGGATCCAGAAAAGTTAAAATGTCTGAATCATATCTTATGGGTTTAAAGGGTCACAGTTTCTGGGAAGGGCTGGAATCAGTATTTCAGATATGAGATTGTTAAGATACCTTCCTACATTTAATAAAGGCAAAAGTGTAGCCATAACAACAGAGGTTCAAATACTTGAATAACAGGTGAATCCTGAAAGAGTTTTAATGATCATAAAACAAAGTTTTCATCTTATATCTCTTAGGACAATTGTTCCTCAAGATCCCATTAAGACACTGTCACTCAAAATTGTACAGAATTTTTTTTCACTCTTAGAAGCAAATACTTCATCATTTAAATGATAAGCAAACAGAACCATTACTCTTTAGCACACTAGACTGGATTTCTTCTATCTCACGTGTTTTGTTTTGGTTCACCTGTGGTCTCTATTCTGGGGTGGCATGCAGAGATTTACATGAAGTCAACTAGCAATGTATTGAAGGCTTTATTAGAACTTGCTAGTAAAAATAAAGCTGTTTGAAATAAAACTGCTGCCCTATCCGGTTCCATAAATTTTATTTTCCTATATACAAAAGCAAATATTAGTTGAATGGCATTAGGAGAAAGGTGGTGTTTGAGCAGCATGCACATCTTACAAGGCTCATAATCACATTGTAGGTCCCACGTGGAAGGCAAGTAACATGCAGCTCTGCCATCGGCTCTTTGGACATCTGCTTCTCAAAAAGCAAAGGAAACAACTAAAATTTATGAAATGAAAGATCTTTAAAATTACTTATTTTTAATTTTAATCTGAGCTTATTTTAATGATATATATTTTTAATTTTTATTTTTATTTTTTATGTGTATGAGTGTACTGTCTGCCTGTAGATGGGTGCACCCTTGTCATACAATGCTGTGGAGGTCAGAAGAGGCGTCGGATCCCCCTGGAACTGGAGTTAAAGACGGTTCTTAGCCACCATGTGGGTGCTAGGAATTGAACCTGGGTCCTCTGCAAGAGCAGTCAGTGCTCTTAACCACTGATCCATGTCTCCAGCCCCATATAAAAAAATATATCCTAATGTTTTGGAATCATAGCTCTGTGCACTTAGGTATAATAATAATTATTTCTCTTGGCACTACAACTGAATATTTACTTCCCAAACTCTCTTGACAATGTTGTAGTATGCCAAGAAAGGACTCTTCATACCAAAAGAATAAAAGGAACTAGGAGCATTTTAAATTAAACTATTGTTTCATAAAGCATGCAACATAAGCCTACACTAAATGAATCAATATGACTACAGAGAGCTGGGCATAACATGTAGTATACATGTAACTATGGANTGATCCTTAAACTAACAATGGCAAGGAGAATTTTATGTTCCCACAGGTAAAATCACAAATCTAAATGCATGAAAACATACAACTTATGGCTATGCAGGATGGCCTGTAGAGAGGTTGACCCATCTGACCATCAAAAAGAGGAGAAGCCTTGGACTGCCTGAGTCACAGACACTGCGGTTATTCTCTCTGATAACATTGGGGTTAACCGTTTATAATGGTCCCTAATGAAGTCTACCTTCCAGATACTGAGAAACCTTTCTACCTCTTCCCTTTATAGGAAAAAGAAAAACATGATGGTAATGAAACAAACCCCTAACTGTAAAAACTTGAGCCAATTGTTACAGTGGTTAATTTCCTATAATTAAAAACAGGCATTAACTCCCCTTCTTAATTGATGATAGCATAGTGAACTGGGGAAACGGCTATTTTTATCTAGAGCCAAATTCAATCGTAAAGTGTTTATAAGTTGTGTAATTAGCAAAATATATTTACTATCCAGGAAAGCTCTGACATCAGCAATGAATTATTCTGCCTAGGAGATGTTGGCAGGGGATTCAACCCCCTACCCCAAAATTATTATAAAGGCCTTTTGCCTCTAAGGGGGATATATGCAAGGAAAAAAGGCAGAGTAAGTCCCTGTTGTCGAAGATTTGGTGTGAGCATGAAAAAAATGTTATGAGACTCACTTGCTAGTGTGAAACTGGCCTATGAAATACCAGAGAGCATTACCCACAGGCCAATAACGCAATCAGCAAAATATTTGGTCTCCCTGGACAGGCAAGACTCCTCCGTTCCAATATCAGCTACACCTCAACAGCCTGGAGGATTACTGGCCAACAGTGGAATCCAAGTGTCTATATATATCCCAAATTATTTGGCTATTAGCTCTCTCCTTGGAGGTAATTAACCTCACAGCGGGCTGCCACAAGCTTATTTTTGTCTTCTAGTGGTTAGGAGGTGTTATAAGCCACAATAAGAAACTTGTCACCCTTATAGAGAAACCCCAGTTTGTGGATTAGCATTACCATCCAAGCATCTGTGTCTATGCTCACAGCTTAGCTTGGCATAATAATTAGTTATGCTTAAATGCCTGTACATCCAATAGCTTGTGCTTTGTTAGTATGACTAAAGGGGTATCACTGGAAAAAGCTTGTCAACCCATGAAGGGAAACAACCTGAACAACTGGAGTCCAAAATGACACACTCCATAAAAAGAAATTAGACTGTTTTCTTCTCACCCACTTTTGCCCCTTTCCCAAAGCCCAGGGACAAACTGCGGAAGAGGAGGCCTGGTAAAAGGGGATTGTAAAGGCTGCAGGAGAGAGGAGAGCTAGGGGTGAATCGTGAGACTACAGGAATCTAGTCTGGACTCCTAACTGAACAACATGTCTGTGCATTACAAGCTTCTCCAACTGGTTGGTCTATGGGAACCTTGGTTGTTCAAAATTGGACATAGATACTGGAAAAAATGCACCAATTACCTCATTGTATGACATATTGCAGTAACATCAATGTTATCTGCAAACAACTGTGTTCTTATATTATAGAAATCCCTTAACAAATTAAAAAATTTAAAAAGCTATTAAAAAAATAATTAAAACGGTTCCTTTGGATCTCAATCTCGTTCTTGTGTGTGTCTGTGTTTTGTTATGTGTGGCTGGTGCATGTGTGCATTTCTATGTGAAAGGCAGAGGTTGGGTATAGAGTTGCATGTGTGCATATGGGATGTGTATTCATGTATGTGTTGCATGTGGGAAGCCAGGGACACAGCTTCAGGTGTACCGCTTGCATGCATTGCATGGGTGTGTGCACATGTACAAGTGCATGTAGAAGCCAGAGCACAGCTTTGAATGTACAGTTGCATGCATGCATGGGGTATGTGACATGGATAAGTGCATGTAGAGTTCAGGGGGACAGGCTGAGATGTTATTATTCAGGAACTGCCTGGCAATCTTATATTTGAGACAGGGTCTCTTCTTGGCTGAAACTCACAGACCAGGCTGCTGGCTGCTGGGAGCTCCAGGCTCTGCCTGTCCTTCTGCCTCCCAAGCCACTGACATGGCAGGACCTCAGCTACCTGGCTATTTGATGTGCTTCTATGGACAGATTCAGGTCCTAATGCTTACACAGGCACTTTTATTGATGAGCCATTTCTCCGCCCTATTTCCTTCAGTCCTGTTTCCTCAGTCCTTCGTATAGTGAATGACACATGACAGATGTCCAATAAATTATTTTATTGGGGAATGGGGATACACTAGAAAAAAAAAGCCTTAGGAGCTTCTTGAGTATTTCAATGTGTTCTTAACTGTTCATTTCACACAAAATTTCCATTTTTTGAGAATTTGGTTATATATAGGGACAAGTGAATGTTCTATAAAGAATAACCTAAATACACATGTTTACTTGTTTAATTTTTCTTTTCCTTATTATTTTAAGCTTTCGTATGCCACATAGACAAATCAAGCTGGCCTGACCTCAAAGTTCTTTTCTACTGGCTGGCTTTCATTGTGCTGAAAGGTGATATGCATGCTTCCAGAGGACAAGGGACCATCAGCCCTCACCAGCTCTGAAACCATGTGAGCTGGAATTAAAAACTGGTTGGGTTTGGCCAAGAGCAGATGTGAATCCGGACATGAATGTCACCTCTGATTGGAATTAAAGTTTCTCATGAGATGGACCATACCTGGCACAGTATCAGGACCAACACAACCCTGTTGCTAAGCAAGGGTACAGACCACACCTACTATTACAATTCTGCAGATGGTCACCGACTAGTAAATTAATTCTTAGACCCAGATTATCATTCTCTCTAAATCTCACACATAGAAGATTTTTTTGGGAGTGGAGAGATGGCCTACTGGTTAGGCGCCGACCGGCTCTTACAGAGGCACCCGGGTTTGATCCCAGCACCCACATGGGGATGAGAACCGTCTGCACTCCAGTTCCAGGGGAATCCGGACACGCCTCTTCTCTACCTCCGCTGCATTGATCGACCGTTGCACAACTTCATGCAGACAGTACATTCACACATACAGAAATAAAATTAATAAAAAAAAAAAGATGTTGTTCTTACAGAAGATAGCAAGTTGATCAACGTGCAGAAAATAAATGATCATGGAGTACTTGGCCCTAAATGGAACATTGATATTAACCACCCTCTCCTGCTATAGCACACGAATAATTCAAAAAAGGGGCAGCGAGATTGTCAGCGGAGACCAAGTGGTAGACAACTTCAAAGAAGCACTATTTTCCAGACAGCAGGGCTGTTGCACATACGACCTCACGGTAATTATTACAGCATATACAAAAACCTATGCAAGCTCCAGCCAGACAAAACCCCGGCATGCATGGAGAGGGGAGGTAGCCAAGATGCTCCAGCCCAAATGAGAAACTAATTGAGCACACTGAAAGCTGTGAGAGCACGTCAAATTTTCTTGAAGGGTAAGACACTGGGGAGGTTGATCAGGCCTCAGGGGATAGAGCCACACCCAAGAACATTTGCAGATTGAATGATATAAATAGGCCTTAAAGTAAGGAGGACATGAAGCTAGAGGGGGGGTAGTAGGTTGAGGGAGGAGATGGGTTAGGGGGGCAATATGATCAAAGTACATTAAAATAAAAATAGGAAGAAAATACCTTTATGATGTGGATGCAACATGTATAAAATTTAAAACAAAATATGCTATTGGAGAGAAAGATGGCTCATTAGGCAAGAGTACATCATGCCCTTCTAGAGGACATGAGTCCATTCCCAACACCCTGTTTTGTGGCTACAAGCCACTGTAACTCCAAGCTCAGAGGATCAGATGCCCTTGTTTGGCCCTATATGGGCCACCTAGACACATGTACATATATTTGCCATAAACCACCTAATGTAAAATAAAAATATATAACAAATATGAATTTTATGACATGCTAGGGATAATGTAATTATAATGTAATATATTATAAATAATATACTTATACATGATTTAATTCACTATTGGTATTACAACAGATTTGTTGTGCTGTGACTGGATAATTTTTTATAACAGTTTCCTCTGTGTTAATCCATGTTGTCATATGTTATAAGCTTTTCTTCTTTTCCAAGGCTTAATAAACTGCAATATTTGTATGTACAACATCTCATTTATCAATCTAGGGACAGATAACTTAACTGATGAATTATTCTTAAATTTAAAGAGGATTTAACATCCATCCTTCTCAAACTCTTCCACAAAAATTCAAGAAATGATGATACTTTCAAATTCATTTTACCTAATACCAAAGGCAAATAAATATGCCACAGATTAACACCCCTGATAAACTTAATAAGCATCCACAAAGTATTCAAACAAAATATTAGACTGATCCACACATTGAAAGGATCATGCATTATGACCAAGTTCAAAACTTATCTTGGATGCAAGGATATTTTACAATTTGAAAATTAAGTGATATATATCACAATACAGAATAAAGGATAAAAATACAGTAAATCTCAGCATATGCAGAAATATGAGTTGACAGAATGATATTCTTTTTCATGATTAAAAGTGTTAACAAAGCTCCTGAATGATTGTTAAATCCCAAGTGGGAAAGCCCCAAACACAAGTTACACTGAGCACCCACTAAAGACAAAATTAAAATGTATAATATATGCATATATATATGTAACAAAAAATCAAAGAATGACAAAAAATTTAGAGGAAGTTGAGGGAGACATGGGAGGATTTGACAGTAGGGGAGACAAATTAACCAATTAAAATCACAATTATATATTTGGTCATCTTCATTAATGTATGATTGTTTGATCAATAATTTTATCAATTGTTGAAGCTTTAATAATTATTCTTAAAGTAGTATTATCTGTAATTGGGAGATTGACTTAGGCTATTATTATCTCTTATAAAAATAGCTCAAGGATAAGTAGCATAAATATATGATTCTTCTTTTATTCTTTCACTGTTTTGCAATTGCTATAAACTTCATTTCACATGCTACATTAAAAAAAAAAACTCTTGAAAAAGCTAAGGAATAGAAAGAAAGTTCCTTATCATTGTATAGAGCACATGGGAAATTTCCTTTGGTAAAATCTTGAGATCCCCTCACCCATGTCAGGAACAAGGCTAGAATGCCCACTTGCACAATTCTATTCAACCTAATATTAGATAATGTCCTAGGTATAGCAACTAGGCTGTGAATTTTTGACTCTCTTTTTCAAGATCCAGAAAAGTTAAAATGTCTGATCATATCTTATGGGTTTAAAGGGTCACAGTTTCTGGGAAGGGCTGGATCAGTATTTCCAGTATGAGATTGTTAAGATACCTTCCTACATTTAATAAAGGCAAAAGTGTAGCCATAACAACAGAGGTTCAAATACTTGAATAACAGGTGAATCCTGAAAGAGTTTTAATGATCATAAAACAAAGTTTTCATCTTATATCTCTTAGGACAATTGTTCCTCAAGATCCCATTAAGACACTGTCACTCAAAATTGTACAGAATTTTTTTTCACTCTTAGAAGCAAATACTTCATCATTTAAATGATAAGCAAACAGAACCATTACTCTTTAGCACACTAGACTGGATTTCTTCTATCTCACGTGTTTTGTTTTGGTTCACCTGTGGTCTCTATTCTGGGGTGGCATGCAGAGATTTACATGAAGTCAACTAGCAATGTATTGAAGGCTTTATTAGAACTTGCTAGTAAAAATAAAGCTGTTTTGAAATAAAACTGCTGCCCTATCCGGTTCCATAATTTTTATTTTCCTATATACAAAAGCAAATATTAGTTGAATGGCATTAGGAGAAAGGTGGTGTTTGAGCAGCATGCACATCTTACAAGGCTCATAATCACATTGTAGGTCCCACGTGGAAGGCAAGTAACATGCAGCTCTGCCATCGGCTCTTTGGACATCTGCTTCTCAAAAAGCAAAGGAAACAACTAAAATTTATGAAATGAAAGATCTTTAAAATTACTTATTTTAATTTTAATCTTGAGCTTATTTAATGATATATATTTTTAATTTTTATTTTTTTTTTTATGTGTATGAGTGTACTGTCTGCCTGTAGATGGGTGCACCCTGTCATACAATGCTTGAGGTCAGAAGAGGCGTGCAAATTCCCCTGGAACTGGAGTTAAAGAGGTTCTTAGCCACCATGTGGGTGCTAGGAATTGAACCTGGGTCCTCTGCAAGAGCAGTCAGTGCTCTTAACCACTGATCCATGTCTCCAGCCCCATATATATATATATATATATATATATATATATATATTATATCACAAACGTGAGAGTGTCTTTCCAATGGTACCAAATTTTATATATATATTATATATATATATATATATATAATTAATAGGGAAGTGGTTATATATTATATTATTATATTATATATATATATATATCCACTTACCTATTGATCATAATTACCAGTATTTTTACATAAAGATACGAAAGGTTTTATGAATTCATAAATATAGTCCACTCTAATTTTTTAGTTTATGAAAGCTCAAATGCAGAAAATAATTTTCAGTCTGACCTTTGATGACACCCTGTGCAAAATATATGCTTTGCTTGTAAAAAATATGGCTCTAGCCGGGCGTGGTGGCGCACGCCTTTAATCCTAGCACTTGGGAGGCAGAGGCAGGCGGATCTTTGTGAGTTCAAGGCCAGCCTGGTCTACAGAGTGAGTTCCAGGCCAGCTGGGGCTACAGGGAGACCCTGTCTCAAAAAGACAAAAAAAAATATATGGCTCTACCTTCAGGAGTTTAAAGTTAAAACCCAGTTTTGTTGCTTGTAAATAGTTTAGCAGGTCAATTGTGCTTTCTCTGGCCTCAGTTCCCTCACTTGAAAATGTGGGTGAGGATAACTCTCCTACATGACCATTAGAGAAGTCCATAATAGCATCTCTATGATCTGTAAATGTAGGATATTCGAAGGTGCTGGAGAAACTGTTGATTGATTTGACATCTTTGCACCCAGAACACCAGAGATAAAAGAGATATTAGAGTGATCTAGTTGCCTAGATGGGATAACTACTACCACCATGTGAAGAATTGTGGGGTCAACAATGAATCAAGGGAATAGTTAGTATAAAAGCTTAATCTGTGGTTCTAATGTTTGCTTCCTTTTTATAAAAATGCTTAATAGCAGATAGTAATTATACATAATAATGGGACATACTCTGACATTTTCATATAAGTACATATTTTATTTTGATTATATTCACCCCATTACCCTCTATTGTCCCATCTATATTGTTTCATCTTGAGCACTAGCATATTTTTTCTAATAATTATTTTTTTAAAATAAGAAAAAATCAAGTAATTTACTTTTTTCATATATTCCACTCTTTATAGCTACTAGATCATATTCAGGTTATTGAGTAAGGACAGTTGGTTATTAACAGGAAAATACTTTGTGGGGATTTGGGTGTATGTCTTGGACATTGTAGTCATTTGCAGCTGGAAGAATGCATTTTATGATGTTTCCCAACTTTTTTTCTTACAGTTATTAATGAGGAAGAATTGGTACTACAGTGACAAGAGTCAGCATTCCCTTTAGTTCTATTGACATATCTGTGTGATGGTTAGCTTTAACTATCAACTTGGAGCAACATCAAGAGATTCCTAATGAAGGACTGTCCATGTGAGCCCCAGCCCACTGTGGGTTGCACCATTCCCTAGGCAGGAGGTCCTGAACTGTGTGAGAGTAGACAGATTGAGCTGAGTAGAAGGAAACAAACAAGGAACATGCTTGAATTTCTCTTTGCTCCTGACTATGGATGTGATGTGACTAGCTGTTGGAAATTCTTGCTTTGAATACCCACAATGATGGATTATAAGTCAAAATGAACCCCTTTCTTCCTTAAATTGCTTTTTGTTGGGATATTTTTTCACAACAGAAATAAATTTTAATAAACATTAATATTTCAAAATTAATTTTAAACTACATTTGACTCAGAACAATGGGGAAATGAACAATTTTGTTCAAAGCATTTTAGTATGACATCATTTTGTCTGTTCGTTTGTATTTTAAAAGTGTGATAAAGCAACTTAAGGAAGGAGAAATTTATTTGGGTTACTATTTGGGAGAAGAATCTATCATGGAGAGGCAAACATTGTGGCAGGTAGTCAGTGGTTGGTCATACTGTACACACAATCCAAAGTAGGAGAGAGAGAGAGAGAGAGAGAGAGAGAGAGAGAGAGAGAGAGAGAGAGAGATTAGAGATTTGTGTTTTGTTTGCTTTGTCATTTTTCTTGAGCCTGGGATCTCAGCTCATGGAATTGTGTTACCCACACTGAGGATGGGTTTCCAGCCTCAGTGAACCCAATCCCTTGAGGACATTCCCAGAAGTGTGCTTCCCACATGATTCTATATCATATAAAGTCAGCAGTGAATCAGAGCTTTTTTTTTAATAGAAGGCTCTCTTTTTGTGTTACTTTGTGTATGGCAAAATGGCTTTCATTGAGAACTCATTTCTATTTCCAAAGGCCTTAAAATTCTCATCCGGGATAATACGTATGACTTCTCAGTTGCCAGCTAACTTACTACATCACTTGTGAAAAAAATCAGTATATTTGAACCTCTTTATAAGGAACTCTTTCATAGATAGTCTTTTCTTATTCATAAAATAGGTGTTTTAAGAGATTGCCAGTGTCCTTATCTATCTGATTATGTAATCATTAAGGCAGAATTTTGGAAGAATCTAAAAAAATAGCCTAAAGAATGCAAAATAAAACTTTACAAATTCAATTGGGTAAACGTTTTACTCAGTTCTCTCTGTACACTATACAAAGGGATTATACTGAACAAGAAAATAAACCAGAAGAGAAAACTAAATAAATAACTGATTTTTACCATATTCAACACATAACATCAAACTATAAGTTAGAGAATACGAATCAACAAAACCTACCTTTGATATAACTTTGATCTTGTTAACCTCTGTTTTCAGTGTATTATTAAAGTAATACTCATTGTCTCATATGTGGTAAACATTTAAGTATAAAATTTGCTTCCTTTCCTAACAATCTCACTGACACTATTAAAAACATGACAGTAGCCATGTGTGGTGGCACATGCCTTTAATCCCAGCACATGGGAGGCAGAGGCAGGCTGATCTCTGTGAGTTCAAGGCCAGGCTGGTGTACAGAGCAAGCTCCAGGCCAGCTGGGACTAAAGGAAGACCCTGTCTCAAAAAGACAAAAAAAAAAAGAAGAAAACTTAACGGTAATTATTAAAAACAATAGTTACACAACCGAATTACAAATCAAATAGTTTAAGAAAGAAATCCAAATGGAGATTTATAGAATGAAGATATTGAACATTGTTTAAATACTCTACCCACCATCAGTCCCTGTGCTGCTGTTTTATAACATTTATATTAGAAATTTCATAATAAATTATCCAGGCAGCCACTTTTTAGAATTGTCAGCAAGTAATGTATTAATTTCATTTCATTTCTGTCATAAGCAGAGTAATTACGAATAAAGTAATAGACTCAAATATGTTAGGTGATTTGCTCCATTTTGTGTATCTAATACTTGAAGGAAGCACATATAATATTTTGAATTTACATGAAAGAACCAACTATCTGGTAATGGGATGGCATTATAGGACTTCAAAAATCCATGAAAGAAATAATTCTACTAATTATTTTTTTACTTTGCATGTTGTTTATTCCCTTTTCTTTCACACTAAACTTCTGAACCCTAGAGAGTGTCCTTTCTCACCTCATTTCATTTTGCATCTCACTGACATCTCTCTTATTTCAAACATCGATTGAATTTTTTCTTTTGCCTATACGTGATCAATGCTATAGTTTGAATACAACCCTGGGAAATCATGTGTGGGAAAATTGTAGTCAGTGTGGCAGGATTAAGAAGTGGAGCGACCTTTAAGACATGCTTCTGCCCTCATGAATGGAATAATGCTGTTCTCATCTCACTGAATGGAACTAGTTATTGTGAGACTGAGTTGCAGTGATGTAATGGAGAGGGGAATGGGATGCCAAGTGAGGGCAGTTTAGATAGTATGAGGGGGGTTAAGAAGCACTGAAGTCTTTCAGGAATACTTCTGTAGAAGCTTCCTAAAATATGTACATATTCCTGGACTAACTGTCAGCCCATGAAAGGAAACAGCCAGAATTCACCAGAGTCCAAGACAACAGCTCCAGAGAAAGTAGACTGTTTTGCTTCTCATCCACCTGTGTCCCTTTTCTAAGCCTAGGGAACAATCTGCGGAAGAGGGGGTGTGGTAGAATGTAAGGGCTGCTATTGGGGTGAATGGTGAAACTACAGCAATATAGTCTGGACACTCATTTGATAAACTTGATTGAACATACAAGCCCCCCTCCCCCGATGGATGGTGGGACCCATGGGCTGTGTGGGTTTGGGTACAACTGCTTGCAAATTGGTTTTACATGAAGGATGCTCATACTATAAATTATCACTTATTGTTAAAAAATGAAAAAAACTGAGAGAAAGATGCAAGACAGTTATGGCAGAATGCATGATCTGGGATGGGGTGGGGTGGGGTGGGGGGAAGGGAAAGGGAAATATGCCTGAGCTGAATTGGAAAATGATGTATGAAATACACAAAGCATCAATAAAAAAATGAAAATTAAAAAAAAACAAAAAAATGTGCAAACAACAACACATAAATTGAAATATCTATTAAATTATTTTTATGGATATATTTTGGCAACCATAAAATAAATGAAAAAAAATGTACATATGCATATTTTAAATGAAGATACTTTATAAGGTGGGACAATGCCCCTACCAGACACCAAAAGCTAGCAAATAAAATAATGCCAGGAATGGGCTCTCTCTCTTGGAGTTGTTGGCCAGAGGAGGAGGATAAACCCTTAAATAGTGGCTATTGCTATTGCTCTTAGTTGTTCTCTAGTACTTGACAGGAAGGCTGAATTGCTGAAGATACTACATATGTGACTCACAGAACAAACATGAAAAATCAAGTGGGCACTGATTTCAAAGCTTCATCTCTACTGCCCAGCTTCCATAGCACTGGAAATTGCAATGCATGCTAGTGGAAGAGAAAATTGGTCAACTGTACCCAGCTGCAAACCCTGTAGACTACAATAGCAACAAGCCTGGAAAAATAGGCCTACTGGTGCAATAATGGCTCACATGTTATGGGAGTAGTCAACTAATTTCTGATTGGATTTAAGGCTCACTTCAGAAGATGGAGTGCATACTTACGATTGTTATCAGGGCCAAGAAACTGTGGCCTGACAGGTCACAAGCTGTAGAGGAGAGCCTACTATGACTATTCTGCTAAATGGGCATAGTATTAAACTGATTCCTAATGACTTACTATCATAAATGTATGTTAATATGGCTTTCAACTCTCACCAATATATGGTGATTAACGAAACTTGTCAATAAGCAGAAAATGAGAGACTGGAATTCTAAGCCCTAAATTGGACACCTTATATCACACCTTCTCCTTCCATGGTTCAGGACTGAAAGACCCAGAGGTGGTTCATGAATACAAGGAAACCAGATTTTCCAGACATAACAGGGGAATTGCATATATAAACTCATAGCACTTGTCAGAGCATGCACAAGACTTTCACAAGCCCAAGCCAGACAAAAACCCAGCCTGGAGTACAGAGGGCAAGAAACCTCAGCCCTATATGAGGCAATAGATATCTGCTGGAAAAGGGAGACTCAGTTTCCTTTAAGGCTGTGATAGGTCCATCCCCTAGAACCTGGGTAAGTAGCCCAGGTTCTAGGGGATGGACCCATACCCAAGAATATTTGGGGAACACAAATTAGACTTAGTAGACCTTAAGAACAGTAGAGGACATAAAATGAGGATAGTAGAGAGGTGGTGGTAGATCTCTGAAAGATAGGACGGGGTTTGAATTTGATCAATAAACATTGTATAAAATTCTCAAAGAATCAAGACAAATATTATTTAAAAATGAGTTGTAAAGTATTGTTTCCACTCTACCATTCTGCTATGAATTGCATATAAGTCTCTTACTGGGAGCACAACTTATGTAATCCTTTATTATTCATAAATTACTGAGTCTCCAGTATTTTGTCAAAACAGAAAATGAACTATGAAAATCAATAAAATTTAGTTCTATTGGGTGCATTTTGATTCTTTACTACTATAACCCATGTAGCATTTAATCCTGATAACTCAAATTTTCTGTGTGAAGGTGATATCCCCCAAATAATCCAAAATACTAGAACTTTTAAAAAATGGCATCTATGGGCTGGAGAGATGGCTCAGCAGTTAAGAGCGCTGACTGCTCTTGCAGAGGACCTGGGTTCAATTTCCAGCACCCACATGGTGGCTAAGAACTGTCATTAACTCCAGTTCCAGAGGAATCTGACGCCCTCTTCTGACCTCCGCGACATTGCACGACATGGGTGCACCAACCTATATGCAGACAGTACACTCATACACATAAAAATAATTTAAGAAATGGCATCTATAACCATTCTGTGATGTGAGGAGGAAAAGGGGAATCTGATCTTATTATTCCTCCTAAGTTTGTTACTGAGAGAGACATGAATAGAAACACAGCCAGAATACTTTGTTTGATCAGTTATAAGGAAAATTCTTCTTCAGTTTCTACAGCTGTTTCTCTCTTAATAGGGCACATATGTAAAGAAAAGCCTTCTTATATAGCCAAATCTCCTTGGACATACCTTCTCATGTCCCTTCTACCATCCTCCATCAGACAAGCCTGCGGATCTTCTAAGTCCAGGCTTACTACAAACAATGTGTATTTTCTTCATCTTGGAGCAATCTTCTACTGATTTGGTTTTATCATTTATTCCCTGGCTTCTTGTTTCTGGAGAACCAGAGTCTATTTTCCCTCTATTTTTTTAATAGGGTGTTGTTGCTGAATTTGATGTCACTGGTTCATTCTTAGTCCCAGTTAGCCTCCTTGCTTACTAATGGTGGTAGATCAGAAAGAGTTTGGCACATTTTTACCCACAGCTCAGACATTTCTTGTGAATTCTATATCATTTTATCTCTACTGGAGCATTCTACAATATCCCAAATCTCCTCATTATGATCAACCTCATCATCTTCATCATTTACATGCTTCCCCTTTCCCAGTTCTCTCTTCTACCCCTTGGTCCTATGAGTTACCTTGTTGTCCACATATACATAAGAAACTTGAGGACACATCCTGGATTTTTCCCCTCCAGATTAAGAGTATGTCTACTAAAACTAATCTAAATATTCTTCAGTGTACACAGACAAGCTGCCAATGTGTTGTGGTGGAAGATAGCACAGATTTCTTTTTCCTGTGTTTTAAAATCCTCTTATGGGTCAGTTTTCTTTTTAGTAAGCAAAGGTTTGTATTTGAATGATTAAGTCCTTTCAATTTTTTCCCATCATATGAAATCCTCCACTTGTTACATGAGAACTCTGTCATTAAAAAAATATTTTAGAACTCTTTCAGATTCTATCATTTTATTTTATTTTTCCTTTTTTTCCCTGTCCTACTGGGAAAAATTTTCCCAACTGCTTATACAACAACTTAATATGTAATTTCAGTGTCTTATACATTAGTACTCTTCTGACCGGAACTGATTTCCCACCATGCACAGATGACATGGATGTGAGCCAGAGGCCCATCCTAAGAGCTGAGGGCTATCTCTCTTCCCATTCTCTTACTTATGCTTAGGAAAAAATTCATGGCAGTTTGTTATCTAATCTTATTTAATTTTCACCACCTTTTATCTAACACATAAATGTGGTACATTTATATGTATTATCTGTGTACACAGAGAAAGCAGGATTAATATGATAAATTGTAGACTATAGGAAAAGGCTAGAGGAAGTAAGGAAGATTTTTATTTTACAATTTCATTTTCTTCCTTTTGGGTTGTGAGGCATCATTTGTAGTCTGTGAACATGTGACAGTGAATTAGGGAAATTTCTTAGCTGGCTCTGAAGAAATCTGTGTGTGGCCCTGGACAAATTGCCTGATACCTGTACTTAATTTACCTCATGAGCTATAGTCTCCAAAAGAATCAAATCACCAACCTGAGTGACAATTGTGCTACATAAAGAATTCACTAAAGTTTATTTGGGAAATTAAGAAATGAGAATTTCTTTAGAATCACAATGTATCCAATTTTCTATACACAGGTCTCCCCTAAAATACTACAGAATGAGTGAAATAAATTCTACATAAGCATGCATTATAACACCCCAAAATGCAGGAAGGGACTTCTAAGATTAAATTATGGCTTCTTTGTGAGAGAAAACTTTCATTTCAAAAAAGAGGCATTGAGATGCTTAGTTTCTTTTTTATTATTATTTATTTTTTATTGATGTTTTGTGTATTTCATACATCATTTTTCTTTTTTTTTTTAAATTTTTTTTTTTATTATTTTTATTTATTTCGGTATGTGTATCAATGTACTGTCTGCATGCAGGTTTGTGCACCCGTGTCGTGCAATGCCGCAGAGGTCAGAAGAGGGTCTCGGATTCCCCTGGAACTGGAGTTCTCCTGGAACTGGAGTTTCAGATGGCTCTCGGCCGCCATGTGGGTGCTGGGGATCGAACCCGGGTCCTCTGCAAGAGCGGTCGGCGCTCTTAACCGCTAGGCCATCTCTCCATTTTTCAATTCAGTTCAGGCATATTCTCCTTTCCCTTTCCCCCCCACCCCACCCCCACCCCCACCCCAGATCATGTATTCTGCCATAACTGTCCTGTATCTTCTTCTCAGTTATTTTTTTAATGCTTAGGAATTCACATTTTCCTCCATTAATTTTATACTACTCTAAAATATGGATACATACTCTCTACCCATATACAGTAATTACAGAGTCTGAAAATAATTGGTGAATGGATTCTAGAGCCAACTGAGAGATTCACATTATAACAACATAGTTTCTTTTGGATAAACAGAAATATAACCATAATGTGATTCAGTTTGCCTTTCGTCTGGGGGATTTGGTGTTAACATCTATAAATGAGAGAAATCATTCTCCATTTGTCTTTCTGGGACTGTGTTACTTCACTTAGCATAATGGCTTCAAATTCCATCCATTTACCTGCAAAGTTCACAATGCCATCTTTCTTTACTGCTGAATAGTACTCCATTGTGTAGATGTACCACATTTTTGTCATCCACTGGTCTATTAAGGGGCATTTGGGTTGGTTCCAGCTCTTTGTTGTTGTGAAGAGAGCTGCAATAAACATGGATGTGCATGTATCCTTGTGGTAGGATGAGTCTTTGGGATATATACCCAGGAGTGGTATGACTGGGTCAGGTGGTAGGCTCATTCCAAGTCTTTTAAGGGTTCTCCACACTGCTTTCCATAGTGGTTGTACAAGTTTACATTCCTACCAGGATGAGTGTTCCCCTTTCCCCACAACCTCTCCAGCATCTGTTGTCTTTTGTTTTCTTGATCTTAGCTAGTCATATTGGAGTGAGATGATATCTGAGAGTGTTTTTAATTTGCATTTCCTTAATTATTAATGATGTTGAACACTTTTTAAGATGTTTTTCAGCCATCTCTAATTCCTCACTGGTGAAGACTCTGTTCAGCTCTTTACTCCATCTTTTGAGTAGGTCATTTGTAGTCTTACCTTTTTGTAGATGATATGATAGCTTACCTAAGGGATGCTAAAAACTCCACCAGAAAACTTCTAGAAACGATTAAGAGTTTTAGTAAAGTGTCGGACTACAAAATTAATCTAGAAAAATCAGTACCCTTGCTTTACACCAACAATAAACAAATGGATAAGGAATATAAGAAGACCTTCCCACTCACAATAACCTAAAAAATAATAAGATACCTTGGGACAAACCTAACCAAAGATACAAAAGACCTCTACCAACAAAAATTTTTAATCCCTGAAGAAGGAGATTGAAAATGACACCAAAAGATGGAAAGACCTCCCATGCTCACGGATTGGGAAAATTAATATAGTAAAAATGTCCATTTTACCCAAATTGATATACAGATTCAGTGCAATCCCAACCAAAATCCCTATGAGCGTCTTCACAGACTTAGAGAAAAAAACCCTTAAATTCATATGGAAAAACAAAAGACCCTGAGTAGCTAAAGCAACCCTGAGTGAAAAATGCAATACAGGGGGTATTGCCCTACCAGACTTCAAACATATTACAGGGCCATAGTCATAAAGACAGCCTGGTACTGGCAAAAAACAGAGCAGGTGACCAATGGAACAAAATTGAAGATCCAAACCTGAGCTCATATAATTTCAGCCACCTCATATTTGACAAAGGGGCAAAAAACCCTCAGTGAGGAAGGATAACATCTTCAGCAAATGGTGCTGGAAAAATTGGATCATCATCTTTAGAAGAACAAAATTAAACCTCTACCTCTCACCCTGTACAAAAATCAACTCTAAGTGGATCAAAGATCTCAATGTGAAACATGAAACCCTGAAGGTGATAGATGAAAAAGTTGGCAACAACCTACAAGACATAGGCATAGGAAAAGACTTTCTAAATCAGACAGCAGCTTCACAGGAAGTAAGGTCAACAATCGACAAATGGGACCTCATAAAACTCAAAAGCTTCTGCACAGTGAAAGAAGCAATCAAGGAGGTGAAGAGAAAACCCACAGAGTGGGAGGAAATCTTTACCAGTGATAACATCTGACAGAGCATTAACATTAAGAATATATAAGCTACTCAAAAAACCAAAGAAGTAAGAATACAAATGACAATGCTTAGCTTCTTAATTTTTATTGGATATGAGATTTTGGGGGAGTGAGCGTATTTGATCAGATTTTATTTTCTTAACCCAGAATTTCTGAGGGCAAGATGTGATCTGCTCAATAAAATGTCTCTTCTGATCTGATGAGTGATTTCAGCACCTACATCAGTACTCAATGCGTCATGTGTTACCAGAGATGCCACATTTATACTCTGATACCTTTTATTTAAAATAGCAAGAGAAGCACAAAATCTATCACCTGGTAGTAAGGTCATAAGGTCTGTAGGAGATCACTAGATGAGCACTGATCTACATACAGACAGTAAGAGTGTGACTAACATCATTTAAATAAGCCATCACAACATAGCATCAGTTCAGTGGTGTACTTCAGTGGTGCACTTATTTTTTTTCATTATTCCCACTCACCTTTCCCTCACATTTGGTACAAAATGTTTCACTGGGTTCTCTACTTTCAGACCATCTGACTATAAACATGGAGTTCTTGATTTGAATATTTTGGATTATTTAGTTGATAGAAGTAAGCACTCATTTTTATTGGCTGCATCTTTAATAATAACTGTACATTTTAATTTTTGTAGTATAATGACTCTGTATTATACTTAATTTCATTATAATTTGCATATCTTAGACGACTAATGAAATTTGACAAGTGCTTATATACTTGTCATTTTGATATACCATTTGGAAATACCAAAGGTTCCATTGATGTACTTTCCTCATTTTTCATCATGCTGTTTTTTCTCCTTACTGCTTTAAATAAATACATATATGCTTATAATATGAACATATCTATCAATATTATTTGTTTTCATATATATGTTATGTGCATAAAATATACACCTATCTCTGACTGTGACTGTTTTTTAGTGCTATTAATTATTTTTAAAGAATAGATTTTATTGATGACAACTTAATATAGCAGAGAGTGAGGTATTGCTGTGACATACCTGACCTTGGTGTTTTGGGGAAGGATTGTGGAAGCATTTGGAACCTTGGGCTAGAAAAATCATTGAATGCCTAAAGATTATTGCTGTGGAACTTGGAACAGTTATGCTGAAAGAGTTGTAGACGATGGAAGCCTAGTTTGTGAAGTTTCAAAGGGAAGCAGAGATCATCAGGACTATTTAATCTGTGGGTTCTGGTCAGCTGGGGCTGAAAAATCAGCTTTAAGTAACAAGAGACCAGAACCTGAAGGGAAATCTTCGTTGTACTGGGACAATTGATGCTGGTTAGCTGGGGCTGAAAAATCAGCTGTAAGTAACAAGAGACCAGAACCCGAAGTGAAATCTTTGTTGTACTGGGACAATTGATGCTGGTTAGCTGGGGCTGAAAAATCAGCTGTAAGTAACAAGAGACCAGCATCACTGTGGTGAAATCTCCTGGGAAGAATTTCTTCAGGGTCAGCACACAGAAGCTATGTTCCAGAAGGGGACGGAGCCTCCATGTCAAGCCAGAAGCAGGACTTGGTAGTGTGTAAGAGTCTCCTATATGGTTCTGGTGTTGAAACTTGAGGGGGTCACAGAGAGCATCTGAGGCTTGGCACTGTGAGAGGTCAGGAAAGACCATTGGTGGAAGTGCACCTCGGTTGCCGTGAAGACCCCAGGATTGCAGGGGTCATGGAGAGAAGCTGAGGCTTTGCACCAGGAGAGGTCAGAAGAGACCATTGGTGAAGGTGCTGCCTCAGTTTCAGTGGCGACCCCAGCTTTTTGGAGATGCCAGGACCATGGGACGACCACCAAGAGCAGCAGCAGGTGTGAAATTGGGCTGGCCTGAGCCTGTGAGATGAGCTGTGTGTGCCATGGATGGCAGAGTCGGAGAAGGGGAGCTGCCGAAACCCTTTGGAGCCCAGAAGATTGTGAGTGAGTCCCAGGTGTCCAGCCTTGAGCTACTTTCTGGACTTAGGTTTTGTTTGAGAGTGCCTGATTCTTCCCTTTGAAATAAGGCAGTACTTGTTTTGGATTTTACAGCAGCACAGTTAAGAGACTTTTAATAGACTGTGAACTTTTAAGTGTTTGGACATTTTAAGGACTGTGGGGCTTTTAAGGTCATACTGTCTTAGGTTGTGATTAATGTTAACATCATACTTTGGGGATAAGAACTGGAAAGTGAACTGGTGGTTTAATAGTGATGTGTTTTGTGTGTCAAGTTGACAAGAGGTCAATTGTGCTGGATAGCTTTAGTGTCAACTTGACACACCTGGGTTGAGGGAGCCTCAATTGGGGAATTGGCTCCATTGGATTGGCCTGTGGCCACATCTGTGGAGTATTGTATTGATTGTCGAGCAGTGTGGGAGGGCCCAGCCCACAATGAGTGGTGCCACCCTGGGCAAGTTGTTGTGTACCGTATAAGAAGGCAGTCTGGGCATGAGCCAGGGGAGCAAGCCAGTGAACAGCATCTTGCCTCCAGGTTCCTGCCCTGAGTTCCTGCCTTGGGCTCCCTGAATGATGAACTGTAACCTAGGAGATGTAAGCTGAATTAACCCTTTCCTCCCTAAGTTGGTGTCGGTCAGAGTGTTTTGTCACAGCAATGGAAGACAAACTAGAGCATTAACCTTCCCTGTATAGTGTGTGATAGTTCTATGTTGGCTAGGAAATGGCTACCCATCCTAAGACCATTATCATTATCTTTATTTTCTTATCGTTATTTAAGTACTTATTGTCCTTGAATGTCAAGTTTTATGAATGGCATTACATAAAGATTAAGGGGAATTTTATTTCACATGGACATGCAATGTCATTCGATTATTTATTAAAAACATAGCTCTTCATACAATTAATAACAATAGTTTTTAAAAATCAAATCAGCTAAGTGTTCTGAGTAAATCTATTTATGGAATTTATAATTTGTTCCATTTGTTTATCCATCTACTTTTGTGCTCACTTATTATAATAATTACTTTTAGACTCATGATAATTTGTGATATTTAATTATATATGCCATACAGCCTGATGGGCTCAGCAGTGGGCAACCAGCTGAAGGAAATGGTTCCTTGTCTCTGAGAATAATCTATCAATAGCCAAAAGTTCAGCAATTAGGATTAAGGTCTCATAAGTCTCTCCCTGCTCCATGACTATTTATTGACAGACAGTCTTTTGTAGGGCCAGTGCAAGTAACTGCAATTGCTGTGAGTTCATGATTGTAATTGTTGTATTGAATTTAGAGAATAGTGTGCTACAGACCTTCACGATGTCTTCTGGTTTGCTCATACAACTCATCCCCTCTTCTGCAAGATTCCCTGAGATGTTGAAGGGATCGTGTAAATGCCTTGTTTGGGGCTGAGCTTTCAACCATCACTTATTGTCAGTGTCTTGGGCAGTCATGAGTCTCTGAATTCATCTCCATTTATCAAAAAGAGATTTTTCTGATTAAGGACAAGAATAGCTTTAGTCTGTGGCTGTAAAAGTAGATACTTAATGTTTAGTCAGCCTAGAAAGATGTGTCTTCCTTGAGAGTCTGGAATCTTTCTTGACACAGGCCAGAGGCATTGATGTGCAGCAGGTTTCTTTAGCCATAAATTATGACCTTCCTACCAACAGGGAAAACTACATCCATAGAATTGGCGATGGTGGTCATTTTAGCCACAAGGGAGTGGCTATTAACACAGTCACAAAAGAAGAAGAGAGGACTCTTTGAGACACAGGGAGTTTCTATAACACCTCCATGGAAGAGACTCCTCTCAATGTTGCTTACCTCATTTGAGGGGCTCTCCTGATATCTAGCCCTACCCAGGGAGAGCTGAAGGACAGTGTGAGGTAGGAGGAAAGAGAGTCAAGAGATGGACATCTTGTATTTTTTCTTCTTTTCATAAATGTCACTTTTTGAGGCAAAAAGGAAACATTGTAAAGACGGTTTTATGCTATGCCAGTATAGTAAAACAACAGTGGTAAGTTCCCCCTACAGGCCTATGACCTCAACAGACATAGATTAACTAGAGTTACAGTAACAGGCATAAGTTCTCTGGGGTGTAACAGGTCTCAAATCCAATAAGAGGGTCGTCCCTTGCTCCTAAAACAGTTTGTCACAATTTCATAGGTAGGCATATCTTGCCCTGAAGTTTGTCTTATTGGTTCCTAGAGTTCACAGCTGGGTAAGACCACTGATGCTTTTCATCCCCCAGTAGTCTGGATAGCACTTTCTGATACTCTGAAACCTAGCCAACAGGAAAATATTTCTTAGTTATAGCTTCCTGTGCTAGATAGCTTCAGTTGTCAACTTCAAACACCTGGCTAGAGGGAACTTCAATTGAGGAATTTCCTCCATTACGTTCTCTTGTGACCATGTCTGTGAGACATTTTCTTGCTTACTGAGTGATCTTGGGGGCCCCAACCTATTGTGAGTGGTGATACCCCTGAGCAGGTGGTCCTTGGTTGTATAAGAAAGCAGTCTGAACCCAGGCCAAGTGAGCAAGCCAGTAAGCAGTGTTCTCCATGATCTGTGCTTTAACACCTGCCTCCAGGTTATTGCCATGAGTTCCTATCCTGGGTTCCCTCAGTGATGAACTGTGACCTGGGAACTGTGAGATAAAATAAACTTCTTCCTGAAGTAAGTTTTGGCCACAGTATTTATCACAGAATTAGAAAACAAAGTAAGACAGTTGCTTTATCTATATTTTGCAATGAAAGGGGATAAGATCCTATTCAGCAATAGGATCTTATCCCCTACTGCTATTGGACAACTATTAGGATTAAAAAGAGGGTGTACTGGTTTTGGAGTCTTCTGAGGACTCTATGATGAACAATTGTGGAGATATTTCTCACCTGGAACTGAAAATTTTGTTTAGTAATCCACTATGACTAAGACCAGCATTATCTGGCCATAAAGCAACTACTGTTAATATCTAATTGTATTTTCTATTAGCATTATAGTAGGCTTCTATAGGACTTTTTCACATGTACTTTGCTTTGGTTAGTCCTACCCCTACTGTACATTGTCTTCCTAATCTCCCTCTTTTTCCCTGCTTAAAATTTTCCGACTCTAGTAGTCTCATACTTTAATATGCTTTTATCTATTGTCATCTATCCCCTGTCCTTTAAGGCAATCTCCCTCCATCCCCTTGATGTCCCATTCCAAGTTTCATGGATTTCATGTTTTATAAGTTAAATAAACAAAGCTAAGGAGTCAAAGTTAGGAGCAACATAGGAGAGATAACATTTAATGTTTGTCCTTTTGAGCCAGGGTTACCTAAGTCAGTATACTTCCTCTCTGAACTAATCCATTTACCTGCAAATTTCATTTTTCTTTATAACTGAATAAAATTACATTGTGTTTATGTACCACATTTTCATTAAATATTCCTTAGTCAGTGGACATCTGTGCTGATTCCATTTACTAGCTATTGCAAATGGAGCAGTAATTGACATGGATGTGTAGGTATCCTTATTATGACAGAGTTCTTTGAATAGATGCACAGAAGTGGTGCATTAAAATATTGTTGTTATTTCCTGTTTTTTGAGAAGACTCCAAACTGATTTCCCAAAGTGGCTGCCCTGGTTCACTGGTTTATACGCCCACCACACCTGTTTCTTTTTTTTTTTTTAATTTTTTTTTATTAATTTTATTTATTTATTGTATGTGTATGAATGTACTGTCTGCATGCAAGTCTGTGCACCCGTGTCGTGCAACGCCGCGGAGGTCAGAAGAGGGTCTCGGATTCCCCTGGAACTGGAGTTCTCCTGGAATTGGAGTTTTAGACGGTTCTCGGCCGCCATGTGGGTGCTGGGGATCGAACCCGGGTCCTCTGTAATGAGCGGAGTTCGGCGCTCTTTAACTCGCTTAGGCCATCTCTCCAGCCCCCACACCTGTTTCTTTTATATACCTCTATGCAGCATTTGTTATTAGTATTCTTGATGACAACTATTATCATTGGAGTGCGTTAGAATCTTAATGTAGTTTTAATCTGCATTTCCCTGATGGCTAAGGTTGCTGAACACTTTTTAAAGTGTTTCATACCAAGTTATATATTTTGATAACTCTATTTTGAGAAGTTATATATTTTGATAACTCTATTTTGAGAATCGTCAACTTCCAGTAAAACCAACTTAGTTTGGATTTACATCGCTCGTGATAATTTGTGTATTTACTGGTGGGTGTTGTGTGGTGTTGTGTTGTGTTGTGTGATGTGTAGATGTGTCCCTGTTCTGTAGCCTGCTGTCTGTGTGATGTGTGTGAGTAGGCTACTACCTGTGGAGGTCAGAGGACAACCTCTGGTGTTAGTCCCACCTTCTCCCTTGTTTCTTGAGGCAGAGTCCCTTCTTTTATTTTTTTAATTTTTATTTATTTATTTATTTATTTATTTATTTATTTATTTATTTATTTTTTTATGTGTATGAATGTACTGTCTGCATGCAGGTCTGTGCACCCGTGTCGTGCAATGCCGCGGAGGTCAGAAGAGGGCGTCGGATTCCCCTGGGACTGGAGTTCTCCTGGAATTGGAGTTTCAGACGGTTCTCGGCCACCATGTGGGTGCTGGGGATCGAGCCCGGGTCCTCTGCAAGAGCGGTCGGCGCTCTTAACCGCTAGGCCATCCCTCCAGCCCGCAGAGTCCCTTCTTTGTCTCTGTGTATATCAGACGAGATTTCCTGCAAGCTTCCTCTTGTCTAATCATATGAGTTCTGGAATGAATACATATATAAATACACATGCTTCAAGCTTTACATGGGCTCTAGGGACTTGAACTCCAGCCCTCATAATTGTGTGGCATGTGTTTTGTGGACTGAAGCTTCTTTCCCATCCTTAGATTCAGAATTACTGTAATGTCCAATCCTCTGAATTATAAATGTGGCAAATACTTCAATATGTTTGTCTTTTTAGTTTGCTTATATTCTTTTATAGAAATCAACTTAAAGACATGAAAAAATTTCTTTGCTTTGCAGACTTTCTTTATAAGTTAAACTTCCTCTGCCTCTACTCTCTGAGGATGCTCAAATCTCTTTTCAGCTGTGGTTTCCCACTTCCATCTCCATTTGGCTCATCAGCTTATTGCTTACTTCCAAATATGAATGTGCAAATACCTTCTAGCAAAATAAGACATTGAATTAGTATTCAACGTTGATTTCACAATTCTTTATATCTGTAAATTTGGACTTCAAAATACTATTTACATTAATTGTAGATTACATTTAAGCATGTGCTTAGTGCACTTTGTCCACTTCATTCTAGTTAATTTTTTTGTGGAATATTTTGTTTATGGTAACCTGCATTACAGCAAGAGAGAAGAATGTGTATCATTCTTTTAATAATGAATTATCTCATACATATTTACTGCTCTGAGGTATTTTTTATTTTTACTGCTTTAACAAATCTTTTGTTGTGAAGTTGGTGTTTTCTTCTGATTACAGTATTTTTCTTTTGATATTAACATTATATATTTTATCCTGATTATATTAAGTTATAATAGAATTAAATCTCTATTTATTGTATCTTATTTATTTATATTTTGTTCTTTGAGATGAAGTTTCACTACATGTATTAGGCTCATCTCCAACTTCCCTTCCTACTGGCTTGGTGGCATCTCAAATGCTGGGAGAACAGGAGTGTGCTACCACACTCAATCTCATTTCTTTTAAAAATTAATTTTACTCGGAGGTATATTTTGTCTGATATTAGAAAAGCAACTCCTACTTGCTTTTTGTACCATTTGCTTGGAATATTTTTTTTTCCATCCTTTCACTATAAGGTGGTGTCTGTCCTTGAGGGTGAGATGGGTTTCTTGTAGAAAGCATATAGAAGGATTCTGTTTCCTAATCCATTCATCTAGTCTATGTCTTTTGATTGGAGAGTTTAGACTATTAATATTTAAGGTTATTATTTAGAGATGTATGTTGCTTCCTTTCACCTTTTTTTTGTTTGTTTGCATTCTTGGTCCAGGTTTGTATTTACTCTGTTATGTTTTTGTTAATTTCTCTCTTTAGTTGCTTGGGAATAGTTGTTCCTTTCCTCTGTTGTTTGAATTGCTTCAAATATTTTCTGAAGTGTTGGTTTTCTGACATGCATTCTTTCATTTTGTTCATGTCATGAAAGATTTTTCTTTCTCCTTCAACTATAATTGCTGAGTATAAAAATCTGGGTTGGCATCTGAAGTCATTTAGCACTGGGAATACTTTGCTCCCCGTTCTTCTTGCTTTCATAGTTGGCACTGAAAAGTCAGCTGTAATTCTGATGGGTTTCCCCTTATATGTAAGTTGTTTTTCTCTTGTGGCTCTCAGTATTTTGTCTTTGTTTTGGGTGTCTAGTGTTTTAACTATTTAACTATGATATGGTGTGGGGAGCTTCTGTTCTGATCTTGTCTATTTGATGCTCTATGTGCTTTTTGTATTTGTATGTGTTTGTCTTTTTTCAGTTTGTGGAAATTTTCATCTATTATTCTGTGAAGATCTGATCAATACCATTCTCTTGGGATTCTTCTCCTTCTTCTATCCCTCTGATATGGAGGTTTGGTTTTTTCATAGTGACCCATATTTCCTGGTTGCTCCACTCTTGTGCTTTAAAAAATTTTTTTCATAATCTTTACTTAAGCATCTTAGTTGTTCTGTGTTATCCTGCAGGTCTGATATTCTTTTTACTGCTTCTGAAGATTTTCCCCATCCTTTCCTGTTGATTGGATCAATGTTCAATTTCCTTTTTCATTTCATCCTGTGACTTCTTCAGTATTTCCACTTCCTTTTGGAACTTGTTATTCTTTTCTTGTAGCTCCTTGCTTCGCTAGTTACTTTCGTTTTATATTTCAGCCTGAGATCTTTTCAGTGTTTCCACTTCCTTCCAGAGTTTGCCATTCTCTCACTCTAGTTCTTTCTGGAGTTTATTATTCTTTTGTTCTAGGTCCTTCCTGAGGTTTTCAATCTCTCCCCTTAGTTCTCTGATTTGTTATTTATGTTCTTTGATTTCTTTGAATATGTCTACAATTGTTCTTCTAAGGTCAATGTCTTGGTTTCTTTCCAGGGAGAGTCATTGTAGGGAATCTTCTATAGGACTGGTAGAGTTGGTAGAGTTGGATTTGGATTTATTATGAGCTTTTCCCATGTTGTTTTTTTGGTGTGTCTTTGGCATGTGGATTTGGATTTTTTGTTTGTTTGTTTGTTTGTTTATTTGTTTGGATTCTGGTGCTAATCTCAAATGTTAATATGAAGGACTGGTTGGTCACTCACTCTGCTTCCTGCCAGCTTGTTCCTCAATGTTGGCTGTGCAGCCTAGAATCACTAATACCATGCCCTCTGGATTATCCCCACAACTTATCATCCCCACCACAGCACCAACTTGAACCGGGTGGGGGGTTAAGGGGTGGGGGTGGAGTGATGGTGGTTTTGCTCCTTTGGCCCTCATGCTGTTACCTGACCTGATTGCCAAACTGCTGGCTTGCTGGCTGCCTATCTCCAGTCATGCCACTCTTCTCCTTGGAAGAGACAAACAGGCCTATTGCATCCTTATCAAAGGAACAAATAACCAAGATGATTTCACAATCTTAAATGTTTATGCACCAAACTCGGGTGCACCAAAGTTTATAAACACAATTCTGCAGGACCTCAAGACACAGATTAATCCCAGCACACTAATAGTGGGGGACTTCAATACCTCACTCAGTTCCTTGGATAGATCAACTGGACAAAAAATAAACAGAGAGACATCGGAACTGAACAATACAATACACTGAATGGACCTCACAGACAAATATTCCACCCAAACGCCAGAGAATATGCTTTCTAGTCAGTGCCTCAGGGAACATTCTCCAAAATCGAGCACATAAGCGGGACATGAAAGAAATCTCAAATAACAAATGGGTTGAAATTATTTCATGTATTCTATCAAACCACAGTGCATTAAAGCTCAATATGAACACCAGAATAAGCCCTACTAGCTACAAGAACACATCGAGACTAAACAACACAATCCTGAAAAATGAAAGGGTCAGGAAAGAAATAAAGAACAAAATAAAAAGCATTCATGGAACAAAATGAAAAAGACAATACAACACACCAAAACCTGGGGGATACATTAAAAGTAGTCCTAAGAGGGAAATTTATAGACCTAAGTGCCTACATTAAAAATAACAGAAAGGAGGAGCTGGAGAGATAACCTAGAGGTTAATAGCACCCAACTGCTCTTGCAGAGGACCTGGTTTGATCCCCAGCACCCACATGGCGGCTGAGAACCATCTGTAACTCCTATTCCAGGAGAACTCCAGTTCCAGGGGAATCCGAGACCCTCTTCTGACCTCTGTGGCATTGCACGACACAGGTGCACAAACCTACATGCAGACAGTACACTCATACACATACAAAAATAAATAAAATAAAATAACAGAAAGGGAACAAATAAATGATCTAACAATGCAGCTAAAAACACTTGAGCGACAACAACAAATGAACTCTAAACCCAACAGACAGGAAGAAATAACAAAAATCAGAGCAGAAATCAATGAACTAGAAATAAGGAAAACAATACAAAGAATTAATGAGTCCAAAAGTTGGTTCTTTGAAAAGATAAACAAAATAGATAGACCTTTAGCCCAATCGACCAAAAGAAAGAGCAACTCCAAATCAATAGCATTCATGATGAAAGGGGAAACATTACAACAGACAAAGAAAATATCCAGACAATCATACAGGAATACTTCAAAAACCTATACTCTACTAAATATGAAAACCTAAGAGAAATGGATGAATATCTGAAATCCTGGCAATCAACAAAGCTTAACCAAGGAGAGATTGACAGCTTAAACAGACCCATAATATTTGAGGACATTGAAGTTGTAATAAAAAAAAAACAAAAAACCTCACAACTAAAAAAAGCCTGGGCCCAGATGGTTTCGTAGCAGAATTCTTTTTTTTTTTTATTTTTTATTGATGCTTTGTGTATTTCATACATAATTTTCCAATTCAGTTCAGGCATATTTCCCCTTCCCTTCCCCCAACCCCACCCCAGCCCATCCCAGATCATGCATTCTGCCATAACTGTCCTGCATCTTTCTCTCAGTTTTTTTCCCATTTTTAGCAATAAGTGATAATTTATGAGTACAAGCATCCTTCATGTAAAACCAATTTGCAAGCAGTTGTGTCCAAACCCACACAGCCCCTTGGTCCCACCATCCAGCAGGGGGTGGCTTGTATGTTAATTAAGTTGATCAAATGAGTGTCCAGGCTATATTGCTGTAGGTTCACCATTCACCCCAATCACAGCCCTTACATTCTACCACGCCCCCTCTTCCACAGATTTTTCCCTAGGGTTGGACAAGAGGCACAGGTGGATGAGAAGCAAAACAGTCTACTTTCTCTGGAGGTGTTGTCTTGGTCTCTGGTTAATTCTGGCTGTTTCCTTTTATGGGCTGACAGTTTGTCCAGGAATAACCTTTCGATCCTACTAATGAAGCACAAACAATTAGATATATAGGTATTTAAATGGTATTAATTGTTATTGTAGGTTACTTTGGTATAGACACAGATGTTTGGATGGTATGTTAATCCATGAATTATATTTTTTTCTGTTGGATATGACAGGGTCTTACTGTGGCTTATAACATCTCCTGACCATTAGAGGGTGCAAGCTTGTGGCATCAGCCGTGGGTTATTCCTCCATGGAGGGAGCCAATAGCCAATTAGATTTGGGATATACAGTCATATGGGTGCCTCTGCTGCACAGTATTTCCAGGCAGGTGAGGTGTAGCTGGTGTTGTCGAAGACCTGACGTTAACATGGGAAAGATGTATTGAGACCACACATGCAAGTGTACAGATGGTCTCTGGAATACCAGAGAGTGTTACCAAAGGCCACTATACCAATAAAGCAAATATGGGTCTCCTTGAGTCAAGCAAGACTCCTCCATCAGCACCAGCTACACCTCATAGCAGAATTCTATAAAACATGTAAAGAGTTCTTACAACCATTACTACTCAAACTATTCAGAAAGATACAAACAGAGGGAAATCTCCCAAAATCATTCTATGAAGCCAGCATCTCTCTAATACCAAAACCAGGCAAAAACACAACCAAAAAGGAAAACTATAAACCCATATAATTAATGAACATAGATGAAAAATTCTCAACAAAATACTTGCAAATCACACATGCAGACACACATTGAAAAGATCATCCATCATGATCAAATTGGATTCATACCAGAGATGTGGGATGATTCAGCATATGTAAATCAATAAATATAAAACAAATAAATGGAATTAAAGACAAAAACCACACAATCATCTCAACTGACACAGAAAAAACCTTTGACAAAATCCAGCATCCATTCATGCTAATGTCCTAGAAAGATTTGGATTGGAGGAATCATTCCTCAATGTAATCAAAGCAATATACAGGAAACCCACAGCCAGCATCATTCTAAATGGAGAAAAGACAGACTCATTCCCCTTAAAGGTAGGAACTTGACAAGCCTGCCCCCTCTCACCACTCCTCTTCAATATAGTTCTTGAAACACTTGCTAGGGCAATAAGGCAAGAAAAGGAAATTAAAGAGTACTAATTGGAAAAGAGGAAGTCAAACTATCCCTTCTTTGCAGATTATATGATAATTTACCTAAGGGATGCTAAATACTCCACCAGAAAAACTCCTAAAAATGATGAAAAGTTTCAGTAAAGTGGCAGGATACAAAATTAACCTAGAAAAATCAGTAACCTTTCTTTACATCAACAATAAGCAACTGGAGAAGAAATATGAGAACTTCCCAATCACAGTAGCCTCAAAAAATACCTGGGAACAAACCTAGCCAAAGACACCAAAGACCTCTACAACAAAAAGTTTAAAACCCTGAAGAAGGGGATTGACAATGACATCAAAAGATGGAAAGACCTCCCATGCTCATGGATTCAAAAAATTAATATAGTAAAAATGTCCATTCTACCCAAATTATTACACAGATTCAATGAAATCTCAAACAAAATCCCCATGAGCTTCTTTAATGTCTTGGAAAAAAAGTCCTTAAATGCATATGGAAAGCAAAACACCACAAACAGCTAAAGCATACCTGAGCAAATGTGCAATGCATGGGAGACTGCTTTACTTCAAACTATATTACAGGCCTATAGTCATAAAGACAGCCTGGTACTGGCACAAAAACAGACCCATTGACCAATGGAATGAAACTCAAGATCCAAACTTGAGCTCATACAATTTCAGTCAATTCATATTCAACGAAGGAGCCAAAAAATCTCAACAGAGGAAAGATAGCATCTTCAGCAAATGGTGTTGGCAAAACTGGATAACCATTTGTAGAAGAACAAAATTAAATTCCTACTTCTCATCCTGTACAAAAATCAACTCTGAGTGGGTCAAATATCTCAACCTTAAACCCCAACCCCTAAAGGTGATAGAAGAAAATGTTTTCAGCAACCTACAAGACATAGGCTTAGGAAAAGAATTTCTAAATCAAACAGCAGCTGCACAGGAAATAAGTTCAACAGGTGACAAATGGGACCTCATCAAACTCAAAAGCTTCTGTACAGTGAAAGAAACAATCAATGAAGTGAAGAGAAAACTCACTGAATGGGAGGAAACTTTCACCAGTGATATATCTCACAGAGCATTAACATCCAGAATATATAGACTACTCAAAAAACAAAGAAACAAGAAGACAAATGACCTATTAAAAAGAGTAAAGAGTAAAAAGAGTAAAGAGACTTCACCAGTGAGGAAGCAAAGGTGGCTGAGAAACATTTTTAAAAGTGTTCAACATTGCTAATAATTAAGGAAATGCAAATTAAAACCACACTAAGGTATCATCTCACTCCGATAATGCTGGTTAAGATTAAGAGAACAAATGATACCAAATCCTGGAGAGGTTGTGGGGAAAGGCCAACACTCATTCACTCCTGGTGGGAATGTAAACTCAAACAACCAGTATGGAAAGCAGTGTGGAGAACCCTTAAAAGACTCAAAATGAGCCTACCACCTGACCCAGCCCTACCGCTCCTGGGTATATACCCACAAGACGCATCCTACTGCAAAAATACTTGCACATCTATGTTTATTGCAGCTCTTTTTACAATAGCGAAGAGTTGGAACCAACCCAAATGCCTCTCAACTGAGGAGGGGATAACAAAAATGTGATACATCTACACAATGCAGCAGTAAGGAAAGATGACATCATGAACTTTGTAGGTAAATGGATGGAACTCAAAGTCATTATGCTAAGTGAAGTAACACAGTCTCAGGGGAAAAAAAAAAGGTGAATGGTTTCCCTCATTTGTGCATACTAGCACCATATCCCCAATTGAAAGGGAAGCTGAGCAACATTATTACTATATTTCTTATCTGGAAGCAACTGTGCTGTTATAATGTGAATCTCTTAATGGGCTCTAGAATTGACCTACCACATATTTTCAGAGATTTTAATTGCCATATGTGGGTGGAAAATATATATTCATATTTTATAGTAATATAAAATTAAAGGGAATAAGGTGAACTCCAAAAGATATTTTGGAATTAACATACAGTTTATTCTCAGAGGTCATAATTTTGATACATATGTGATGTTTTTATAGGCATACTTTGGAGCAATAAAAAGGGGAGGGAACAACAACAACATAAGGACTGGGTCAAAGAACTGACTGATACAGTTAAATCCTGCCCCAAACAACAAGCCTCTACAGAAAAAAAATCCTTGGAAAGACTGAAAGATCCAAGACATGTATGGCAGAATGCATGAACTGGGGCCAGGTGGGGACAGAGATAGGGGAATGTATCCAAATTGGACTGAAAGATGATGTATGAAATACACAAAATATAAAAAAAGTTTAAGCTTCCATTTGACTGTGCCTGTAGATAACAAAGTCATTATACATATATGGAAACTAACCAGAAAACATCGAGTTTATACAAAATTAATTTTTTATATTATGGATTTTAAAATTATTTGTTTGCATGTATATGTGTGTGGCATGTCATGTGTCTGCATTTTCATGTCTGTAGGTGCATATATGTGCACATCTGTGCCACAAGTTGATGTTAAATGTCTATCTTGATCCCTCTCCACTTGCTGAACCTGGAGTTTGCCAATTCAGCTAGCTTACTCAGCCAGCTTGCACCTGGGTTCCCCCATCTCTTCCTTTTGAGTGCTGGTATTATAGGCAGATCTTCATGCTTACCCAACTTGATGTGTGTATGGGGGACCTGAACACAGGTTCTTATGTGGATGGAGCAGGTGCTTTATACACTGAGCATCTCCCTAGGCTAAATTTGATTTCTTTAGGAGTAAATTATGTACCACAATAATCAAGGATAGATTTAATTTAATTTCACATCCTTCCTCCTTCATAACTATTCCTTATTAGACAATTAAATAATTTTTCTTGGGTTTTAGCTTTACTCTTGAATATGCCAGCATTTCTGCTTTAACACATTGTATTCAATTGCAAAAAAGGTGTTTTGAAAAATTGCTTTTTAGAAAAAGCAAGCTTTCTGAGAACAGGGCTAGAAGAGGGTAATTCCCGGGTTCGATCCCCAGCATCCACATGGCGGCTGAGAACCGTCTGAAGCTCCAATTCCAGGAGAACTCCAGTTCCAGGGGAATCCGAGACCCTCTTCTGAACTCCGCGGCATTGCACGACACGGGTGCACAGACTTGCATGCAGACAGTACATTCATACACATACAGAAATAAATAAAAAAAATTAATAAAAAAAACCAATGTAAACCAAATGAAATGAAAACAATAATTGGTTCCTGATGAAGTAACTTAGAACCTAGGCAAACAGCTGAATGTCACTTAAAACATTCATGGTAGAAATTTAAAATTCACATAACAATGACATGCAAATGCAAATGCCATTAGTACTTTAATTCCAGTTTTTTTTTTTTTTTTTTTTTTTATGTATTAAGACAGTCCAGTCAGAATGGGTTAGCCTGAGAAGCACTAAAACCTTTCACAGTGTGTCATGTGTAAGCAAAGCAGAGGCTATGTTTTTATGTAAATGCTTATTCTTAAGTTTCCTCAGGTATGCCTACTGGCTCCTCACAGCAAGATAGCTGAAAGTTTTCAACCTTCAGCTGAAACGATACTCTTATAATTCTCTTTGTCTGTAAAAATCAAAGAAATAACAACAACAACAAACACCAGAAATCTATGATTTCCATATTTGTGTCTTTGGTATAATTATAATCTCTGCAATAACATGCCTTGTAGAACTGTGCATTCTAGCAATAAAGTTACACTCATGCTACTATGGCTTGGATTGTCAGCTTTAATGTAATTTTGATCTCTACTTATTAAATGAAATAACAAATTAAGTAAGGGTACTCCCAATACTAATTACATCCCATTTCCCTCAACAACTTTTCCTTGAGTCCTGCTAATATTTTATTATGCTATATATTCTTAATTTTTACTTATTTTCTTACTCATATTGCACCCATTTTGTCACTATAATTTTCTTGTCTGGCTTAGTTCTAGCTCTATTTCATTCTTTATTAACAACTTATAAAAACTATTTTTGTTGCATTCTTATATATGAAGATATTTACATGTGTGTTTGAATAATAGCATAGATGTAAAATTATTGAGCCAAACTTCTATTCTTTAAACTCATATTCCTTCCTCTTTTACCATGTACATATGAGTGTGAGGCTAGCAGTCTCTAATTCAACTTGTCAAAATTGAATTTGACAACCTATCAGAGTGCATGTATCCTGATACTTACTGTGATGGGCAGACAATTACTGCTTTATTTTTGAAAATCTATATTTCATAGACTTCACCTAATTTTTCCCAATGTAAAACCACATGGCTTTTTCTGAGTAGTAATCTTGAAAATAATACATTTTTATTTGCCATTATTTATGTCTCTCTCTTTTTTTTTTTTTTACTAACAATGCTTAAGTAATATCTTAATTTTTTATCTCCCTATCCTGTTCTCTTTACCTTTCTTATCTTTATGGTGTTTGTAAGTATGTGTGGCACATATGCCTGTTCAATATGTGTGGACACTCGTGCATGTGCAGGTGTGGGTGCACATGTGTTTACCTGCACAGATGTGTGCATGTGTGTGTGTGTGAGACCCAATGTTGACACAGGGTGTCTTCCTCAATTGCTCTCTATTTTACTTGCTGAGTCCCTGTTTCTTGCTGAACCCATAGCTCACCAATTCCTGCTGTGCTAGCTATATAGCTTGTTTGGGGATCCCCTCTCTGCTTCTGGAGTGTTTGGACTGCTGATGCAGCCATTATTGGTCTTCCCTGTGTGTTCTGGAGATCTGAACTCTGGACCTCATGCTTGCATTGCAAGTGCTTTACCCACTGAACCTTCTCCTTAGCCCACTCTCCTTATCTTTGTGGATTTTTTTTGGATGGGGGGCCCTCTAACCCTTGCTGGCTTGGAACTCACTATGTAGGCAAGTCAGGCCTCCATCTTACAGGGATCTACCTGCCTCTGCCTCTGCCTCCTGAGTACTGGGGGTTAAAGATGGGTGCCATCATGTCTGGCATTCCTATCTTTTTTTAATTCTGGGAATTAACTTTCGTTGTATTTGCTTTCTTTAGTTCTTTTTTATGTTTACTACTTTCGATCCTTTTTATGTTGTTAATTGTACATTGTACTTCTAATTTACTTTATTTTCTTTGTTTTAAAACATAATACATTTATCTTTTGAATATCTCATTATGCATTTTCACTTGTTTTCTCATTTTAACCTATCTTCCCTGACTTTTATATCTTTCATTTGTATTGTAATTAATAAATATTATCTTTTTGTATATAATATTTATAGTAATATATTTACTCACAAAGCTATATTTTCCACACCAAAGTTTTTATTTTATTTGTTTATTTTGTCTATTCTCTTTATGTTCTATATTCCCATACATCCTGTGAAGTTTTATTCTTTAAAAATTATACTCTGCATTTGAGTGCTTTATCCCATTTTGTTATGAATGAACTAATTATATTCAGTTTATGTAAGAAAAAAAGCAAGTTATGTTATAAATAAGCAATTATTATTGATATGATAACAGATTAAAAGCTAGGGATTTCTATTTGTTTTTATTGTTCCATATCAATGTAGATCATCTTGATACAACATTTGCCTCATTGAAATTACATTCATTTTTAGCCCACACTTATTTCACTCTTAGGCATATATCCATTAGAAACATATGCAAATTTATCTAAATGATAGACTTAAAATATTCATACCAACAATAGTGATACTCTCCAAATGGAAGCAATTCAATGATAACAAATCAATTAATAAATTGGAATATAGATGTTAATGTTTTATAACACTATAATATACATAAATGATAATATGTTTAACTATAATTTATAACCATATAACTTGAGGTATAGAATTATAATGTATATAATCATATACAAAAGTTATATATTAACAGTAGTGAAAATGATTGAAATGCAACTAATTAATATCATAAAGTTGTTTGAAGAAAAAAGGAAGATACAAAAAAGTGACTAAATTTTATTCATATGCAGGTGAAAAAGCTAAAGTATTATAGGCTGAGGCAGTGGTTGTGCATGGGAAAGAAATGCTTCCCTTTGTGAAGGAGACCTTGTGGTGGAAAGCTCCTCCTCTGGCCATAGTCTCCAAGGGGCACTTGTAATTTTTCTCCCTTGATCTGGTTGGTAGTTATAAGACATCATTGAGTGAGAAATCATTTACTTATCATTTATTTATTCTGCAGCTTATGAATATATGATACTTTTAGTCATGTAAAACTTTTAAAAGTACATTGGTGGGCTACTGTAATAAAATAGTTAATTTTATTACAAAATTTTTCACAAATTTCTATGAAACCAGAACAACTGTAACCTTAGGAAATATACAAAGCTTAATAAGCATAACAAGGAACAAGAGCAACAAATTTAATAAAGCTAAAAAATATCAAAAAAGGACCAGAAACAGATGGCTCTGGAGCAGCTTGGATCCCAATTAATCAACACACCTAAATTTCATAAAACTTATCTGTCTGCCAACAAAAGTCAGAAAATACTCACCAAGTCCCTTAGGGTTGAAATGGAAAAACTGGATAAATATAACGTGTTTGACTTTTTCTTACTGAGGATCACAGAATCACAACAAAGAAAAATGAGGAAAAAGATTGAATGAGAACTATCTGCAGGTTTTAAGTGCTTTAAATAAAGTCATCATTTTCTTATTGCAAAATCATTGTATTGCTACCATTCATTTTTTTAAATTGAATTCACTCTCGGTGTTGTTTATGTGTACATGACAGTGTGGAGTCAGTTCTTTTCTTCTATCTTTTCGTGGGATCCCAACGTTGAACTCAGATCACCAGGCTTGTAGGACAAGGATCTGTACAAGGTCAGCCATTTTACCAACCCACAATGATACCATTAGTATTCATTTTATATAGCTGAGAAAACAGAGGCAAAACATACTTGAACAAATTACCAGAAGCCATAAAACTAGTAAATGTTAGAAGTTTGGTTGGATTTAGCAATTTTATTCTAAATCCCACTTTGGTAATCAGTACAGTATGTGTTGAAGTGACAGAGATGACTATTTGATGAAAGGGTCTAGAAAGCTATACTGTAGTAGGTGAAGGGTGTCCACTTACTGCAGTTGAACACTTACTGCAGTTGAACACACACAGATAGAAGCAGTATCTAGTACAAGGCATTTAAAAGAGCTCCAGGGGGGCTGGAGAGATGGCCTAGCGGTTAAGAGCGCTGACTGCTCTTGTAGAGGACCTGGGTTTGATCCTCAGCACCCACATGTTGGCTGAGAACCGTCTGTAACTCCAATTCCAGGAGAACTCCAGTTCCAGGGGAATCCAACACCCTCTTCTGACCTCCTCGGCATTGCACGACACGTATGCACAGACCTACATGTGGTCAGTACACTCATACACATAAAATAAATAAATAAATAAATAAATAAATAAATAAATAAATAAATAAAAATTTAAAAGAGTTCCAGGAACAGGGAAGAAGTCCAGGAACTATGAACAGTTCTTACATAACATCTGTGATTTTCATTTTCTTCTAGGTTTTCAAAGTACAGAATAAATAGAATAAAGTATTTCTATTATTTTTAGCAGAAAATAATCATTAGAAATAGTCAACTGTGGATTCCAAAACAAAATTACCTTTTTTTCAAAAAATGTTCACTATATTAAATTAAAAATATATTTGCAATGGATTCTGTAAGAGAAATTACTTTGTTAGACCTATTTCACCATTAACTGCTTTTCCTGCTTCCTTCTGGGCCCCCATTTCCCACCACTCACTTCCCTTTTTTTTTCATTTGAGGCATGCTTCCCTAGCCTGTGTCACCCCATCCATCCTAGTTAGCTTCAGCTGTCAACTTGACACTGTCTAAACTCATCTGAGGAAATCTCAACTGAGAGGTTTCCCAGATCAGATTAGCCTGTGGTCATGTCTGTAAGACATTACCTTGATTGATGAGTGAGGTGGGAGGTCCCACACCATTGTGGGCAGCACCATTCCTAGGTAGGTGGGCCTGGGCTGTATAAGAAAGCTAGCTGAGCATGACTTAATGAAGAAACAACAGAATGAGCCAGTGAGCAGGGTTGCTCCATGGTTTCTGGTTTATTTTCTGTCCTGCCTTTCTTCCATGGATGAAATTTGTGAGTTTAGGTCAAATAAATCCTTTCCTCCCCAAATTGCTTTTGGTGAGAGTGTTCCATAGCAGCAACAGAAAAGCAACTTGAGGCTCACCCAAGATCCTCCTACCTATTCCTCCTATGTGTTGGGATTGACTGCAAGCATGAACCACCACTCCTGGCTATCTTTCTTTCTTCATGGATTCTAGGATATGTTAGTGCTGGGTACTGAGTTAACTTTATTGTTGCTATGATACAAAATTATATAAAAATGTATCTTTTTATAATTTTATTATAAACTCTATCATTGTACAGACACTAGTTTAAACATGAGGCACTGTGGTTTAAAATACTTTCAGAATGGAATCACTTATCACCAATAACTTTGCACACCCCTCAATTTGAATGATCCTTCTTTTATATGACTAAATTTAAAACTATTCAAACATTTTTCCACATATTCTGGTTACTTAATCATGATGTGTTATGAAAAAGAGTTTTCTAAGAAAGATTTCAATACTTGTTTGCTAAAATATTCTTATCATAACAAACCATATTTATTTATTTTTTTGTACAAGATTATCAAATCTAGACCCTGTCCCCGACCCTATCCCCCCACCCCACCAGAGCTCATGTATTCTGCCAAACATGCTTTTCATCTCTTTCTCAGTCTTTCTCAAAATTCTACATGTGGAAGTTGCTGTTTTGAGCACAAGTTCACTGTTTCAGTCAGTTCTTTGATACAGTCCTTTCTGTCGTTGTTTGTTTTTGTTGTTGTTGTTGTTGTTGTTCCCAATATGCATCACTCCCAACTACTTGGACAAAAGCTCAAGGGGACATGCACAAGAAATACTTACAACTAGATAATTAGCACTAGCATCCACAGATGAGGGATACCATTCGTCGTTTGTTTTTCTGGGACTGTGTTACTTCACTCAGCATGATGTCCTCTAGCTCCAGCCATTTTTCTGCAAAGCTCATGATGTCATCTTTCTTTACTGCTGCATAGAACTCCATTGTGTAGATGTACCACATTTTCTTTATCCACTCATCAGTTGAGGGGCATTTGGGTTAGTTCCAACTTCTTGCTATTGTGAAAAGAGCTGAAATAAACATGGCTGTGCATGTAACTCTGTGGTGGGGTGAGTCTTGTGGGTACATGCCTCGGAGTGGTATGGCTGGGTCGGGTGGCAAGTTCATTCCAAGTCTTCCAAGGGTTCTTCACATTGCTTTCCATAATGGCTGTACGAGTTTACATTCCCACAAGCAGTGGATGAGTGTTCCTCTTTCCCTACGACCTCTCCAGTACTTGTTATCATTTGTTTCTTGATCCTAGCCAGTCCTATTGGAGTAAAATGATATCTTAAAGTGGTTTTGATTTGCATTTCCTTAATGATTAGTGATGTTGAACACTTCTTAAGATGTTTCTCAGCCATCTCTAATTCTTCACTTGTGAAGTCTCTCTTCAGCTCTTTGCTCCATCTATTGAGTGGGTCATTTGTTTTCTTTCTTCTTTGTTTTCTGAGTAGCTTATATATTCTGGAAATAAATGCTTTGTCAGATGTTTCTGCAGTGAAGGTTTCCTCCCACTCTGTGAGAATTCTCTTCATTTCCTTCATTGTTTCTTTTGCTACAAGAAACAACCTTACCTCAAGGACAGGCACCACCTAAAGTGAAAGGAGGAAAAAACTATTCCAAGCAATGGTACCAAAAAGAACGCAGGTGTTGTTATTTTAATATGGACAAAATAGACTTCAAAGTAAAAGAAATCAGAAAAGACAAAGAAGTCCATTACACTTTTATCAAAGGAACAATTCACCAAGAAGATTTCACATTATGAATATACATGCACCAAACTCTGGGTGCACCAAACTTTAGAAGACAATTCTCCAGGAACACAAGTCACAGACCAACCCAGTACACTCATAGTCAGGGGCTTCAAACCCCACTGAGACCTTTGGACAGGTCAAACAGGACAAAGAATAAACAGAGAGACATATGAACTGAACGATATAATACACCAAATGGACCTCATCGACCTCTACTAAATATTCCACCCTATACCAGAGAATACATTTCTACTCAGCACCCCAAGGAACATTCTCCAAAATCGACCACATACTGGGACACACGAAGAAAAACTCCACAAGTACAAAAAATTGAAATAATTTCTTAAATTTTTTTATTAATTTTATTTCTGTATGTGTATGAATGTACTGTCTGCATGCAAGTTTGTGCACCCGTGTCATGCAATGCCGCGGAGGTCAGAAGAGGGTCTCGGATTCCCCTGGAACTGGAGTTCTCCTGGAATTGGAGTTTCAGATGGTTCTCGGCCGCCATGTGGGTGCTGGGGATCGAACCCAGGTCCTCTGCAAGAGCAGTCAGCGCTCTTAAACCGCTAGGCAATCTTCCAGCCCCATAAAATATGAAATAGTTTCATGCATTCTTCAGACCCACAGTGCAATAAAGCTCAACATCAACACAGGATAAGCCCTACTACCTACAAGAACACATGAGACTAAACAACACACTCTTGAATAATGAATGGGTCAAGGAAGAGATAAAAAGGAATAAAAAGCTTCCCTGAACGAATGACAAAATGACAATAAAACAACAAACAAAACCTATTGGGATACCTTAAAGCAGTCCTAAGAGGGAAGTTTATAGGCCTGGGTGCCTACATTAGAAAAAACAGAAAGAGTACAAGTGAACACTGCAGCTAAAAGCACTTGAGAGTCAACAAAGGTGAACCCTAAATGCAACAGACAGGAAGAAAAAAAAATCAGAGCAGTAAAATCAATAAATAAAAACAAAGAAACAATACAAAAAATCGATGAATCCAAAAGTTGGTTCTTGAAAGAATAAACCAAGATAGACAGACCTCTAGGCAGTTAACCAAAGGGAAGAAGGAACAACTCCCAATCAATACAATCCATGATGAAAAGGGAAATATCACAACAGACAAGGAAAAAGATCCAGAAAATTCAATGGGAATACTTCAAAAACCTATTCCTACCAACTTTGAAAACCTAGAAGAATGGCTGAATATCTGAATCTGGGAATCATCAAAGCTCAACCCAAGAAGAGATCAACACGCTTAAAACACCCATAAATATGAAGAAACTGAAGATGTATAGAAAATCCCAACTAAAAAAAGCCCAGGGCCCGGACGTTTCACGGCAGAATTCTATAAAACATTTCAAAAGACCTAAAACCATTATTACTGAAACTGTTTAGAAAGAGAACAGAGGACAATTCTCATTCTCCCAAATTCCTTCTATGAAGCCAACATCTACTTATTAAAACCAAGCAAAGATACAACCAAAAAAGAGACTATAACCCATCTCCCTAATGACCACAGATGCCAAACTTCTAAACAGGATACTGGCAAATCGCATACAGACTCACATCAAGAAGATCATCCATCATGACCAAGTTGGATTCATACCAGAGATGCAGGGATGGTTCAACATATGAAAATCAAAAACACCATCAAGCATATAAATGGACTGAAGACAAACAAAACACACAATCATCTCAATTGCGTGCGGAGAAGCCTTTGACCAAAATCCAGCATCCCTTCATGCTAAAGTCCTAGAGGGAATTGGATTGGAGGGATCATTCCTCAATATAATCAAAGCCATATACAGGAAACCTACAGCCAAATATCATCCTCAATGGGGAAATGGACAGAGCATTCCCTTTAGGAACTCGAGCAATGTTGCCCCCTGTCACCACTCCTATTAAATATATTGCTTGAAACACTTGCGAACGCAATAAAGCAAGAAAGGAAATTAAAGGGTACAAATTGTGCAATTGGAGTTCAAGCTATCCCTATTTTGATGATATGATTGTTTAACTTACAGAGATGCTAAAAACCCACAGAAACTGCCTAGAAACAATTATGCTTCAGCAAAGTGGAGGAGACAAAATTAAGTCCTAAAAAAAAAAATAAAAGAGCTTTTTAAACAAAAAAGCAACTAAAATGCAACTGTAAGAAGGAATTCAAGGAGGACCTTCCCACTCACATAGCCTCAAAAACAATAAAATATCCTAGGACAAACCTAAACAAAGACACCAAAGATCCTCTACAACAAAACATTTAAGCACTTAAAAGAAAGAAATGAAAGGGCCAATCAGAAGATGAAAATCCTTCCATGCTCATGGATTGGGAAAATTAACATTGTAAAACATGTCCATTCTACCCAAATCTTTATAATTTAACACAATCCAATTAAAATCCTCCAAGAGTTTCTTCACAAAACAGGCTGGAAAAAAAAGTCCTGTAAAAACTCAATGCTTGGAAAAAAAAAGACCCCATAGCAAAAACAACCCTGAGTTGAAAGAGCAACACAGGGGAGCATCCTCTATAACCAGACTTCAAAGCTATATATAAAGGGCTATAGTAATAAAAACCGCCTGGTACTGGCACAATAAAGACCTGGTGACCACTGGAACAACCTGGAAGATCCAAACTTGAGCAATAAAATTTCGCTATCTCTATATTTACAAGGGGCCAAAAAGACACAATGGAGAAAAGACAGACTGCTTCAGCATGGTGTTGGCAAAGACTGGATCACCAGTTGTAGAAGAATGAAATAAACCCCTACCTCTCACCCTGTACAAAAGTCAACTCCAGATAGGTTAAAAACCTCAATGTGAAACCAAACTCTGAGAATGATAGAAAAAAGTGCAGCAAACTAAAGAAATAGCATCGAGGAAAAGACTTATCTAAATCAAGTAGCAGCTGCAAAGGAATAAGGTCGACATGTGACAAATGGACCTGATTAAACTCAAAGCTTCTGTACCATNATGGGAAAAGAAAAAGGAAAAGACGAAAGTAAAAGAAAAGAAAAGAAATGCTTCCCTTTGTGTGATGAAGGAGGGGGACATCTTTTTGATTTCTGTGTGGGGAAAAGATCCCTCCTCATGGGCCATAGCATAGTCATAGTCTCAAGGGGGGCGCACTTTGGTGCAACGGCACTTTCTTTTCGGCCACGCCAATTGTAAACCGGCACTTGTAATGGGGCACGGCACTTACTTGTAAATTTTTCTCCCTTGAATTTCTGGTGGTAGTTATAAACATCATTGGTCAGAACTATTTACTTTTCTATTTATTTATTCTGCACAGCTTATGAAATATATATGGATACTTTTAGTCAGTAACTTTTTAAAAAGTACATTGGTGGGCTACGGACTGTAATACAAAGGTTAATTATTATTAACAAATTTAAATCTATGATAACCTATGGCGCGCCAGAACAAAACAACTGAGACTAACTGTCCTAGGAAATATCAAAGCTTAATAAGCATAACAAGGAACAAGAGCAACACAATTTAATAAAGCTAAAAAAAATTCCAAAACAGGCAAAAACAATTGCTCGGGTGGAGACTTTGGATCCCAATCTCAATCACACCACTTCTTAAAAATTCAGAAACTTATCTGTCTGCACCCAACAAATCAGAAGAAATATCCACCAAGTCCTTAGGTTGTGAATAAAATGGATATTAAAAGAAAAGAAACGTTTAAATATAACGTGTTTGACTTTTTCTTACTGAGGTACGATACACAGAAAAATGAGGGAATGAAAGGAAGAGGAATGCACTACTGGAGAAGGAAAAGATGGCCTTTGATGAGAATTAGAGAAAAAAGTAATGAGAACTATCTTTGGCGTTTTAGTGCTTGAAATAAAGTCATCATTTCTCTTATTGCAAAACCATTGTATTGCACCATTCATTTTTAAATTGAATCTACCGCGGTGTTGTGTAGTGTACATGAACAGTGTGGAGCAGTTCGTCTTGTTCTTTCTACTTTTCGTTGGGGGGGGGCGATCCCAACGTGAACTCAGATCACCAGGCTTGTAGGACAAGGATCTGTACAAGGTCAGCCATTTTTACCAACCCACAATGATACCATTAGTATTCATTCATATATCGCTGGAAGACAGACAGAGCAAAACATACTTGAGACAATTACCAGAAGCCATAAAACTGTAAATGTTAGGAATTTGGTTGATTTAGCAATTTATTCTAAATCCCACTTTGGTAACAGTCAGTATAGTGTTGAAGTACACGAGTGACTATTTGATGAAAGGGTCTAGAAAGCCTATACTGTGTAGGTGCAAGGGTGTCCACTACTGCAGTGACCACTTACTGCAGTTGAAACCGACACACAGATAGAAGCATAGCTATTACTATAGGCAGGCAGTTTAAAAGAGCTACCGCAGGGGCTGGAGAGTGGCCTAGGGTTTGTGTTAAGAGCTGACTGCTCTTGTCACGAGACCTGGGTTTTGAATCCTCCCAACCCACATGTTGCTGACGAACCGTTTGTAATCTCCAATTCCAGGAGATACTCAGTCCGGGGAATCCACACACCTCTTCGTACCTCATCGAGCATCTGACAACTAGACCGTATGCACAGGACCTACATGGGTCAAGTACACTCATCCACCTAATAATGATAGAATCAATATAAGAAATAAAATAAATAAAAATTTAAGAGTTCCTAGAACGGGAAGATCCAGGAACTAGAACGTTCGTCTACATAACATCGTGTTCATTTCTTCTAGTTTTCAAAGTACCGAAATAAATAGAATAAAGTTATTTTCTATTTATTTTTAGCAGAAAACTTAATCATTACCCAAATAGTCAACTGTGATTCCAAAAATAACAATTACCTTTTCAATTTTTTTTTTTATTTAAAATTGAAAAATAGTATTGCATGATTCTGTAAAGAAATTACTTCTGTTAGACGCTATTCACCATTACGACTTTTCCTGCTTCCTTCGGGCCCATTCCACCACTACACTTCCCCTTTTCTTTATTCATTGAGGCTCTTCCCTAGTTGTCACCCCATCGCTCCTAGTTACTTGCTGCAACTTGACCTGTCTAAACTCATCTGACGGAAATCTCAACTGAGAGGGTTTCAGATCAGAAGCACTGTGCGTCATGTCTAAACATCACCTGATTGATGAATGACGGTGGGCAGTTCCACCACATGTGGGCCAAGCACATTTCGCTAGTGCGGCCTGGGCTGTAAAAGCTAGCTGAGCATGACTTAATAGAACGAGACAACAAAGATGGAGCCATGAGGCAGGTTGTGCTCCCATGTATCTGTTATTTCTGTCCTGCCTTTCTTCCATGACTCGAAATTATGTAAGAGTCTCTAGGTCAAATAACCTTCTCCCCAACGTTCTGCTTTGGTGAGAGGTTCCATAGCAGCAACAGAAAGCAACAATTGAGGTCTCACCCAAGCTCCCTACCTCTATTCCTGCCTTGCGTTGGGTTTTGACTCGCAGCAGAACTCACCACTCTGGCATCTTTCTTTCTTCCATGGAGTTCTAGATATGTTTATGCTTGGGTTCTCTGTAAAGCTTTATTGTTGCTCTGATAGCAAAAATTATATAAAAATGTATCAATTTTATAATTTAATTATAAGACTCTATCATTGACAGACAACGAGTTTAAATCATGAGGCACTGTAGGTTTAAAAACTTTCAGAATTGGAATCACTTATCACCAATAACTTTGCACACCAGCCTCAATTTTGAATGATCCATCTTTTATATGACAATTTAAACTATTCAAACATTTCCACTATTCTGTATAACATGTTTTGCAGAGTCTAGGAATGAGTTTCTCTGTTGACGGTCAAAAAATCTACAATAACAAACATGATTAATTGTACGCAAATATCAAAAGTCTAGAACTGTCCGCCTTCACCACCCTGACCCTCATGATAAATTACATCCACATTTACTCTTTTACAAGTATTCTACATAATATTCCAACTACATGTCAAGTGACGTTTGAACGAATTCACCTTTTCAGCAGTACCTTTTTTTTTTTTTTTTCTCGAATATTGACTTCCCGACCAGTCTCTCAAGTAGTGCTCAACCCATGTGATCTGATTGTTGTCTCCCAATTCAATCAGACCTTACTTAACATAAATCGGCTGCTCAAGGACGCGATACAATTTACCAATAGCCTCTCTAGCACATGAGTTAAACAGAGATCCGGAGAATGTTACCTCAGTCCGTTTGTTGTACATTTCTATGCGTTGGTAACTGGTTTCGTTCGAGCCTAGCAGTGGTCTCTAGTGCCAGCCACTTTCTGCAAAAGCTCAGCTGCATATCTTCTACAACAATATCGCACCTATACTTGCTGACATACGATATGCCATAGTGTACGACTATGTGAGAGAAACAACAACCAATTCGCGTACTCTGTTTCACTGACATCATGGTGAAGAGAAGAAGATTTAGTGTTATTCCCTCTAGGCCTAGGAATGTAACATGAATGAAACATGCGGCATGTATGTTGGTATCATCTATGGTTCACAAGCCATAACGTAGTGGATCTGATCGGTTGGCACCCTTCATTCTCTTTATATTCCAAGGCAGTGCCTCTAGCGGACCATATTAGTTTTCACCAAGCGTACGAGGTGCCTTGTAACATTCAGAGCATTGAGGAGATGCCTCTTCCTAGACCTCTAGCAATCTATCATTTGCATTGAATCCTCATCTATTACGATACTACCCAAGAGCTATTATCTAATGCCTTTTGATTGGATACGGATATACCTAATGTATAGTGAGCCTTACGCAAACACATATCTTAAGCAACTTAGTTACTAACCTCAATCTAACCATATCGTCCACATTATGACACCAGTCTCTCCTCAGGTCTCTTTCCCCTCTCTTGGTGCTTTTCTCTCTTCACTTTGTTCTTCTTTCCTTCCTATCTGCTCCTTTTCCTCCTCTCCCATTTCATTTGTCCCTAATTACTTTCTTGCTTTTATATTCTGGATATCCATATTTAATCTTTATCCATGTTTCTATGAAGTTTCTCCACTCTTAGACATTCTCTTCCATTTCCTTCATTGTTTCTTTGATTACAGAAAGCTTTTATTTAATTTCAGGTTCCATTTTCAATTGTCACTCCTTAACTTCTTGTTGCATGTCGTTGATTGAAGTCTCTTTCCTATGTCCTATGCTTATTAGTTGCTGTCCAACTTTCTCTCTCGCCTTCAGATTTGGGTTTTTTCACAACGAGTCTTTAATCCACGGACGTTACTTGAAGGGTGAGTGTAGGTTTAAATTTCAATCTCTACAACTTGGTGATTACCAGACTTGCCAAACCTAGCTGGAGAATGTCTCCTTCTTCCATTGTTCTTTGGCCCCTCTTGTCAAATATGAGATCAGCTGAAATTGTCGACGCTCAAGTTTAATCTTCAGTTTGTATTCAGTGGTAAACAGGTCCTGTTTTGTCCATACAGGCTGTTTTTATGACTTATAAACCCTATAGTCTAGATTTGAAGTATGATCGAGATCTCCCTGTGTTGCTCTTTATCACTTAGGGTGTTTTGGCTATTTGGGGGCTATTGTTTTTTGCCAATGAATTAAGGATTTTTTTCCCAGCTGCTGAAGAAACTCTTGGGGATTTGAATTGGGATGTGTTTAAATCTATAAAAGAGTTTGGTAACCAATGGACATTTTAAATTGTGAATCTTTCCCCATCATGGCATGAAGATTTCCACTTCTGATTTGTCTCTCATTTCTTTCTTTAGTTGCTTAAATTTTTTGTTGTAGATATCTTTAGGTGTCTTTGGTTAGGTTTGTCCCTAGGTATTTTATTGTTTTGAGGTGCTATTGTGAGTAGGAAGGTCTCCTTGAATTCCTTCTCAGTGCTTATTGTTGTTTAAGAAAGGCTCCTGATTTTTAGGTATTTTGTATCTGCACTCTTGCGAAGCTATTACATTGTTTCTAGGAGTTTCGTGAGTGTTTTAGCATCCTTAAGGTAACATCATATCAATCAGAGCAAATAGGGCATGCTTGACTTCCGAATTTCCAATTTGTTACTCCTTTAATTTCCTTTTCTTGCCCTTATGCTCTAGCAAGTGTTTCAAAGCATATATTTAATAGAGATGGTCAAAGGACCTTGCTGGTTCCTAAAGGGAATTGACTTCTGTCTTTCCCCATTTGGATGTATTGGCGGTGGTTTCCTGTATATGCTTTGATTATATTGGGAATGATCCCTCCAATCCAATTCCCTCTAGGACTTTAAGCATGAAGGGATGCTGGTTTTGTCAAAGGCTTCTCCGCATCAATTGAGATGATGTGTGGTTTGTTCTTTTTCAGTCCATTTATATGCTTGATGTATGTTTATGATTTTCATATGTATTGAACCATCCCTGTCATCTCTGTATGAATCAACTTGGTCATGCTGATGATCTTCGTGATGTGAGTCTGTATGCGATTGCAGTATCCTGTTTAAAATTTTGGCATCTGTTCATTGGGGATGGGTATGGAGATGGAGTATAGTTCTCTTTTTTTGGTTGTATCTTTGCTTGGTTTCATAAGTAAAGTGATGTTGGCTTCCTAGAAAGAATTGGGAGAGTCCTCTGTTCTATTTCTTCTAACAGTTTCAGTAATAATGTTGTAGGTCTTTTTGAAATGTTTTATAGAACTTCTGCCTGTTTGTGAAATGTCCGGGCCCTGGTGCTTTTCATTTTAGTTGGGATGTCTTAGTACATCTCTTTTTTCATTATTATGGGTCTGTTTAAGCTGTTGATCTCTTCTTGGTTGAGCTTGATGATCCCAGGATTTCAGATATTCATCCATCTTCTAGTTTTCAAGTTGGTAGAGAGAGTAGGTTTTGAAGTTTCCATATAATTTTCTGGATCTTCCTGTCGTTGTGATATTTCCCTTTTCATCATGGATTGTATTGATTGGGAGTTGTTCCTTCTCCCTTTGTTTAACTGGCCTAGAGGTCTGTCTATCTTGTTTATTCTTTCAAAGAACCAACTTTTGGATTCATCATTTTTTATGGTTTTCTTGTGTCTTTCTATTTGATTTATTTCTGCGTCTGATTTTTGTTATTTCTTCCTGTCTGTTGCTGAGTTCTGTTGTTGCCTCTCAAGTGCTTTTGCTTCAGTGTAGTCGTCACTTGACTCTTCTGTTTTTCTAATGTAGGCACCCAGGCCTATAACTTCTTCTCTTAGGACTGCTTTAAGGTTCCATTGTTTTGTTTTGTTGTATTGTCATTGTCATTCAGTTAGTCCAGGAATGCTTTTTTATTCCTTTCTTTATCTCGTCCTTGACCCATTCATTATTCAAAGTGTTGTTGTTTAGTCTCCATGTTTTCTTGTAGGTTGTAGGGCTTATCCTGGTGTTGATGTTGAGCTTTTTATTGCACTGTGGTCTGAAAGAATGCATGAAACTATTTCATTTTTTATGGGGCTGGAGAGATGGCCTAGCGGTTAAGGCGCTGACGCTCTTGCAAGAGACCTGGGTTCGATCCCCAGCACCCACATGGCGGCGGAGAACCATCTGAAACCCAATTCCAGGAGAACTCCAGTTCCAGGGATCCGAGACCCTCTTCTGACCTCGCGGCATGCATGACACGGGTGCACAAACTTGCATGCAGACAGTACATTCATACACATACAGAAATAAAATTAATAAAAAAATTAAGAAATATTTCAATTTTTTGTACTTGTGGAGGTTTCTTCTGTGTCCCAGTATGTGGTCGATTTTGGAGAATGTTCCTTGGGGTGCTGAGTAGAATTGTATTCTCTGGTATTAGGGTGGAATATTTAGTAGAGGTCTATGAGGTCCATTTGGTGTATTATATCGTTCAGTTCATATGTCTCTCTGTTTATTCTTTGTCCTGTTGACCTGTCCAAAGGCCTCAGTGGGGTATTGAAGCCCCCTACTATGAGTGTACTGGGGTTGGTCTGTGACTTGTGTTCCTGGAGAATTGTCTTCATAAAGTTTGGTGCACCAGAGTTTGGTGCATGTATATTCATAATTGTGAAATCTTCTTGGTGAATTGTTCCTTTGATAAAAATGTAATGGACTTCTTTGTCTTTTCTGATTTCTTTTACTTTGAAGTCTATTTTGTCTCATATTAAAATAACAACACCTGCTTTCTTTTTGGTACCATTTGCTTGGAATATTTTTTTCCATCCTTTCACTTTAAGGTGGTGCCTGTCCTTGAAAGTAAGATGTGTTTCTTGTAGACTGCATATTGATGGGTTCTGTTCCTAATCCAATCTCCCAGTCTATTTTTTTATTGGGAATTTGTCCATTAATATTTAAGGTATGACTTGATAGGTTTGTGTTGCTCCTTTTGCCTTATTATCCATTTGCAGTTTGGGTTTAGGTTTCTACTTGGGCAGTTATGCTTTTATTGCTTTCTCTTTCTAGGTGCCTGGGGATGGTTGCTCCTTTCTTCTGTCCTTTGAATTGCTTCAAGTATTCTCTGAAGGGTTGGTTTTCCGGACATGTATTCTTTCAACTTGTTTTATGTCATGGAAGGTTTTTCTCTCTCCTTCAACTATAATTGACATTTTTGCTGGGTATAGTAACCTGGGTTGGCATCTATTGTCCTTTAGCACTGGGAATGCTTTGCTCCAGGTTCTTCTTGCTTTCACAGTTTGCATTGAGAAGTCAGTTGTAAATCTGATAGGTTTACCCTTATAGGTCACTTGTTTTTCTCTTGTGGCTTTAAGGATTTTGTCTTTGTTTTGGGTGTCTAGCATTTTAACTATGATGTGACATGGAGAGTTTCTTTTCTGATCTTGTCTGTTTGGAGTTCTATGTCCTTCTTGTATTTGTATGGGTTTGTCTTTTTATAGTTTGGGGAAATTTTCATCTATTATTCTGTTGAAGATCTGATCAATACCATTCTCTTGGGATTATTCTCCTTCCTCTACTCCTGTGATGCAGAGATTTGATCTTTCATAATGTCCCACAGTTCCTGGTTGTTCCACTTTTGTGTATTTTTGAATTTTTCATAATCTTTACTTGAAGTTTTTAGTTGTTCTGTGTTATCTTCCAGGTCTGACATTCTTTGTTCTGCTTCCTCCATTCTGCTTCTGAGGCTTTTTCCATTCCTTTCCTCTTGATTGGATGAGTATTTGATTTCCTTTTTCATTTCATCTTCTGATTTCTTTAGTATTTCTATTTCCTTTTGGAGCTTCTCAATCTCTTCCTGCAGCTCTTTGCTTTGCTGGTTGGTTTCCTTATGCCGTTCAGCATGGGATATTTTCAGTGTTTCCACTTCCTTCTGGAGTTTGTCATTCTCTCTCTCTAGGTCCTTCTTGAGTTCTTCATTCTCTTTTCTTAATTCTTTGATTTGCTTTTTATAATCTTGTACTTCTTTAAATATGTTCACAATTGTGCTTCTGATATCTTTGTCCTGGGCCAACCCCAAGGTGATCCCATTGTAGAAATCTTCCACAGGGTTGGTAGAGCTTGGTGTGGGATTATCCTGCACCTTTCCCATGTTGTCTCTTCTTGGTGTTCCCAGCATATGTGCTTCTCCTTGCCTGTATTCCAATGTGAGTCCCAGATGCCTCTTCACTGTGTTGAAGGCTTGCTTGCTTGCTTGCCTCTTTCAGATGCCTCCGTAATCCCAGTTGGCACGGGGGTGGGGAGTTGAGGGGGTGGGTGGTGGGTGGGGGGGGGCAGTGGGGGGTGCTCTTATCTGTGCTTCAGGAGGTCTTGGGAGATCTCTGATCTCAAGACTCACACAAAACTACCTTTTATACCAGCTGGAAGGAAAACTCTGCCCCCACATCTACAAAATCCAATCAAGCCAAAGACAACTAAATTAAATCAAACAACAATCTGCCTTGCTGAAGCATCCAGCTCCTACCTATCTTTGCTTCAGGTGGTCTTTGGAGATCTCCTACAAATGGTATTTAAATTCGATAGTTGTTTCTCTATAATTTGGCAGCTTTATGTATTTAGAACTTCTCTATACTAATATTTGTGAGCTAAACATGCAAGAAACCATATAATTAAGCTCTTCAAGATATTCACATAGTGATTTTTTTCACCAACAAGTTTTGATGGGGGGGAATATTGCTCATATCTTAAAATGATCAACTATGAAATCACCAAAAATTGACTATTAAATATCAATCAACTCAACCCCAAATTTTTAAATAGGGAGGGAGGTTCGATGAGCAAATAAAAATGTGTTTTTCATAAACTGAAAAGTATTAGCTTTGAAATTTGCAATAGCAGTGTCTGGTCTAATCCTGGCTTGGATTTGATAATCTCCCAAGTGACTTGCAAATCACTGCCACTTTAGCAAATTTCACTCCAGTTTTTTCATAAATAAAATTTATTTTATTCTATATAGTAAGTGAAATTCTGATTTATAATTCTGGTCCATCATTTGTTCATGTTTAAGTGCTCTAAAGACAAACAAACATAAGTAATTTAGTTGCTCTTCAGCTTTTCTTTTCTTTTTTTTTTTGGAGTTTTAAAGGAGGGTTTAATTTAATTACTATGCCTGGCTGACACTCAACTTGGGAGGAATGTGGCCACCAGGTGTGGGTTACAGGGCTTTTTGTAAGTACAATAGCCAATCAGAGTTTAGCATCACAGTTGAAGTTGCCAATCTAGTACACCAGCCATTCAGAGTTTAACACCACCATTCAAGTTACCAATCAAGGAAAAGCGTGCAAAGCAAGCAAACCAGTCATTCCTAGAAAAACTCAGGAAAAATGGCTTAATGCTATCTGAGAACACTATTCATGAGTTTTTATAATCCTCTATCTTATTTTCCCCTCTCCTTGTGAGGTCTTCAAATCCTTGAAGGAAGTTCATAAGAGACAACCACAGTTGGTGTTTCCAAGATGGAATGATCTCCACTAAGGAGGGAGGGTGTATCGGGTCCTTAGCACCATGAGTTTGACAGAATTTACCCACTGGTTATCTGACAAGTGAATTAAGGATGCATGGGCCAAAAGTCAGAGCAACTAGAAGGATAAGTTTGCTGGTAGATCCAGGAAGTCTTAGGCTCTCAGCTGAGAAAGAAACTGGCTCTTTGGAGGGGGGGTGTGTCTTGACCCTAAACTGCCTAGCTAATATTTAGCTCCTATTTTTATCACATTACCCTTTGAGGAGGTCACCCCAATTCTTTTTAAATATTTAAATATTGCATTATTTCATATACTCTAGTATCCTTCAGGCTTAATAGCAGTAATTTCTATCCTTTCCTAAAGAAAAATGATTTGACTTCTCTTTTTTCCAACTCTGTGCTCCAATGATCTGAGACTACTAAACACACTGAAATAATAAACATGGAATAATGTTATTGCAATGGGTTATGACCATAATAGAGTAGATTAATACACAGTATATATATTCTAGGATCACATTAAACATGTTAAAAAACTAAACTGTTGTTCATTTATGATTATTCGGGGAAGTATAATTTCTGTATCTTTTTTATATAAAATGCTGTTGATACACATAGCTTATATTAAGTGCAGATTTTGTTTGTTTTCAAAAGGTTAAAAAGAATTATCTCAAATTTCTAGTTCTCTGAAATATTTATGGAATGATTAACTCATTATTTTATGTATACCAAAAAGTGAACCACCAGAAAATATATATTTCTTATAAGAATTTGTGACAAAGTATACTTTCTTCTCACTTTGATCAAATGTCTATCATTAAATTATATGCCATTCCTCTCTTTCTTATTATTGATTGAAATCCTTGAACAGAACAGGAGTCTGTACCAAAATGAAAATCTGGAGTCTTAAGAGACATCTTTTTAGCATGGGATTAATCAATTATTTGCAGCTCCTTCACAAAACAATTAAGCCCGGTACAAATGCATCTTATCTACTATCACCAAACACATTTATCTTCCCCTTTCAAGCTGACATCCAGCACAATATTTGACATAAATTCAGTTTTATCATGTTTTTGTCCATCTTCCCAGTTATCATTCTAGCACCTCTTTGAAGAAAGGAAATGAAAGCTGTGCATGGTGGCACATGCCTAAGAAAAGAAATGAGTAGAACTGGTTTTAAAGAGTTTATGGTCCTTTCAAGATTCCCTTTATTTTGCACATATATTTCAATGGTCAATGCAATGCTTTTCACCGAAATTAAGTTAATTTTAATGATCCAACAACTTCTTTTCTTCAGAAAATCAGAAATATACTTGTCTGTATAGGCTATTTTCCTGATGTTATGTATAGTTAGCATTTATAAGAACTACATAAATATTTTTTTTTAATTTTTATTTTATTTTATTTATTTTTGTATGTGTATGAGTGTACTGTCTGCATGTAGGTTTGTGCACCCGTGTCGTGCAATGCCGCGGAGGTCAGAAGAGGGTGTCGGATTCCCCTGGAACTGGAGTTCTCCTGGAATTGGAGTTTCAGACGGTTCTCAGCCGCCATGTGGGTGCTGGGGATCGAACCCGGGTCCTCTGTAAGAGCGGTCAGTGCTCTCAACCGCTAGGCCATCTCTCCAGCCCCGAACTACATAAATATTTTTATAAACCCATAAATTCAGTAAACAGAGATGCTTTCTGGGACATTTGACCTAGTTTCCTTATGTCTTTTGTATTGTTTTGACTACCTTAGGCTTTAGCTCAGTCCTTTAAATATTATTCCATTTTCCAATCCAAAGGAGTTTTTGGTTGAAGGTGCAAAAGGAAGGAGAGGGCCAGGCTTGTTTCCAGCTCTCCTTTTCCAGCATGTACCATATTTTGTGAGATGTGGCTTACCCTTTTCATGTGATTCTAATGCATTTTCAAAATATCTCCCAGGATCTCCTCTCATATTTTATTTCATCCTGTGAGTTAATAACTTGATATTATAAGAACGTTTTTTGGTTCTGGTAGTAACTATTCTTTAACTCTACAATGACTCAGAAATTTCCATTTTCCAATTGCTATGCTCACAGATAAGCATCTGAGCATATGAAATTTTCTTTTTTTAATTAATTTTATTTATTTCTGTATGTGTATGAATGTACTGTCTGCGTGCAAGTTTGTGCACCCATGTCATGCAATGCCGCGGAGGTCAGAAGAGGGTGTCGGATTCCCCTGGAACTGGAGTTCTCCTGGAATTGGAGTATTCAGACGGTTCTCGGCCACCATGTGGGTGCTGGGGATCGAACCCGGGTCCTCTGCAAGAGCAGTCAGCACTCTTAACTGCTAGGCCATCTCTCCAGGCCCTGAAATTTTCAATATACCATTTTATGTCTAATTTATCCTTTAATATTATTTAATATTTTATAAAAAATATTTATTTTGCAATTTACCCTGGAAAGTTAAAAATGTTTATACTAATCATGCAAAAGTGCTTCTTTCTCATACATGTATTTATTCTGAAGCCCCAAACATTGTAAAGTTGAAAAAATATAATTTTTATAGGAATGACTTTTACAATAAGGGCATAGTCTGGACAAATGACTTTTACCTAACCTTGAAACTAAAAAAATTAATCTTAGTGGGTTTGTAATATAGACAAGCTCACTAAGCATTGAATTCCTCTTATGATCTAAATATACCTTTAGTTTATCATAATCCTTCCTTTATCCTACCCAAAATAATGTATGCATTGAGTGTGTGTATATGATGAATATGAAAAGCACTGCAAATAACAATTATTCAATGGAAACAGGGAAGATATGAAGATTACCTCATTTGTGTTACAAACAGTGAATGGGATACAACTGATAACATGTTAGTGGTTTTGTGTGTGTGTGTGTGTGTGTGTGTGTGTGTGTATGCTATTCTAAGACTATAAGGGTCAGAAAGTACATAATTCTTAGAGAAGAGTGTAATTTTATGTTCCTATTTTATGCTTGATATCCTGCTTCAATAAAAGAAAGAGTTAGCCCTTGTTTGAGAGAACAGTTTTCAGGAAATCTGAAGGAACATGTTCACCAGTCAGGTAAGGTCTTCCCTGAAGTGAATGATAAGCTTCAGACTGTCTTTATTTAAGCATCAACATAGTGTGGTTTCTCTGTCTCAGGTTCTCTCTTTCCCTTAATCTTCCTGGTTCCTTTCCATTTACCTGGCTCTCACAGTTACATCGGGATATATATTTACATACAAGGATTTGGTGCTAGTATCCACAAACGAGAGACAAAATACATCATTTGTTTTTCTGAATCCATCTTACTTCATTTAGCATAACAGCTTCTAGTTCTACTTATTTACCTGCATATTTCGTGATGTTGTTTTTCTTTATTGCCAAATAGCACTCCACTGTGTAAATGTCCCACATTTTCATTATGTAATCATCAGTTGAGGGACAGTTAGGTTGCTTCCAGCTCTTCACTATTATGAAAAGAGTAGCAACAAACATATTTGTGAAAGTACCTCTGCAATAGGGTATATACAATTTGGGTATATACCCAGGAGTGATATGAATGGGTCAAATGGTAGGCTCATTTTTAGTCTTTTAAGGGTTCTCCACACTGCTTTCCATAGGGCATGCATTCCCACCAGCAGTGAATGAGTATTCTCCTTTCCTCACAAACTGTCCAGCATTTGGTATCATTTGTTTTCTTGATCAGAGCCAACCTTACTGGTGTAAGGTGAAATCTTAAAGTGGCTTTAATTTGTATTTTATTAATTATTAACAATAGTGAACACCTTTTAAAGATGTTTCTTAGCCATCTTTACTTTTTCTTTTGAGACCTCTCTGTTCATATCTTTAGCCCATCTTTTAACTGGGTCATTTGTTTTCCTGGTCCTTCATTTTAGAGTAATTTATATACTCTGCATCTCCCTGCAGCTCCAGCGGTCCTGGAACTCTCTATGTAGACCAGGTTGGCCTTGAACTCACAGATATCCACCTGCCTCTGCCTCTCAAGTACTGGGATTAAAGGCATCCGCCACCACACCTGGCAAGAGTTGGCTTTTAAATACGACCTATGAGATAAGGTTTTATCTTCATTCTCTTGTCTATAGCTTTCCAGTTTTCCAACAGCATCTGCGAAAGAGATTGTCCCATCCCCATTTTCTGTTCTTGGCAACCTTGCGAAAAATATCCTAATTCATGATGAATGTGTGAATTTATTGATCTATGTGTCTGTTTTGATGACAGTACTGTATTTATTTTTCATTATATTTTTAATTCAAATTGAATGACTAGTCAAAGAAGCTTTGTTGATTATTCAAAATAATTTGTGGTATAAAATGGAAGTTGAATATATTATGTAGCCCAGGCTGTTCCTGAGCTTGCTGGCTTCCTGTTTCTGCCTCTCATGCTGGGATGATAGGCATGCACTGCACTGAGCTCAGTATTTTAATTAATTAATTAATTAATTAATTAATTATTGTTTTTTGAAAGTGTTGCCACTAGTCTTTGGTAAAATCAACCTCAGTGATAACTATGACATATCCAAATTATCCTTCTGACACAAAAGTTTTACTTTATCTCACATTATCTTTATAAATAAAACAGTAAGAACATGAAACTTTTTTATTATGTGGTAGAGAAAACTAGATTCAACTTTCAAAGATTGAATTTGGAAACCCTTTATGAAAGATATCAGTTATTACGTGTGAATATTATCTGTTTTATTCTGTTAATTTAAAAAAAAATCCATGGTTCCAATTCAGATTTTAGAATACTATTGATCAAAACTGGTTTAAAAAGATTTGACTTTAACAGGTTTGAGCATGAAATTATGCAAAACATTCCATTTGATCTTAGATAGTTATCTCCCCAGGAAAAAACTTAAAAAAAATATTTCTTATAATGAGTTCTTTGGAAGATGAGGGAAGACCAGAGAGTGGCAAATGCAGCCTGTGTAGGTCTGCTTTCTCAGTTGTTAGGCAGCTCTTGAGTCTGTTTAGTGAGGAGAAAAAAATGTCAAACAAGCACATTTAATTTTTTTTCCCCTAAACAGAGTACCAAATAATTATACCTCTGTGGTAAGCCTCAGCCATTCATCCAGTATTCATATCATTGTTTGAAGCAAGAACCTTCCTGAGTGATTTTCGTTCAGTGGAATAGTCAAAGGTGAGAAAAATTTCCTCATCAGTCTTAAGTGTATAGAAGCAGCAGTAGCAGACAGGATTGCACCAGTCCTTTCAGTTTGTAAATCCAACCCAGGGCACAGAGAACATCAAAGGGGTCAAAGGGATAGGAAAGGTTTTGGGTCCCAGCGTGTCTTTTTCTCTTTGTTTTAGCTGATCCCATCTGTTTCCAAGAGCTGAGTGTAGCTTGTTCTATTCTCAGTGTTGTTCACAAGTCACTGAAGGAAAGATTAAACTTGTGGCTCCTTTCCCACATATTCAGTACAGTGTTAAACGGAGTTAGATGGAAAAAGAAGTTCTGCATGATCTTGACCAGGACAATGGCTACATAAAGCATTTCAAAAAGGTAGAAGAAAGAGTTTTTGAAAGTTTTACTAACAAGGAAATGATAAATCCTTGAGGAGGGACATATGCTTCTTCTTGTTTAAGCAACACAATGTAAACTACTGAAAACATCAAACTACTATATTCATACATGTATTTTGTGTATGAATGTGTAAGTTAGAAATTAAGAATGAATAAGTAAATAAAATAAAAAGAGAAATCTACAAACACTCTCGTAAATAATGTTACTCTGTAATTCAAAATAACAAATTATGTAAAGGACCAACATTTAAAGTAATTCATTATGTATTTATCTCTTACAGATACTTAGGGAACAAAATATAGTCTATTCTGCAACATCTATTCTGCAATGTCTATTCTGCAATGTCTATTCTACAGTGTCTATTCTTCAATGTCTATTCTTCAATGTCTATTCTACAATGTCTATTCTACAATGTCTATTCTGCAGGGTGGGTGCAAAGCTAAAGATTGCACAAACATATGGAAAAGGAAGAATATTGGGCCTGATAGGTAGCAAATAATACTCAGGATCAGGATAATGAGCTTCTAACCACAACATGTGGCTTGCTCACTACTCTCAAGTTAAAGTGTATTTCTATATTTCCTATATTTTTAAGGTCAGGGCTGACAATTCAAGATAATGAGAAGGTACACTCTTTTGATAACTTTACTTCTTGATGTGGCCATTGTCTTCTGCTGTTGTTTACTACATCTGAACAGCTAGATATTTAATAAGAAAAATAGCATATTTAGATGTGAGACATAACCAGTCATTAAATCTTTGGCATAGTTTTAGGAGAAACCAGTTACACACATATTCCCAGAAAGGCAGTTCCTAGCTTAAAGCATACAAGTAGTTCTAATGTTAATTAAACAATTGCTGTAGACATTACTTTCATTTCTGACTTAATTCTTGAATGTACTGAAAATATTTTAGTGTTTTGGTCAAAACTCAATGGATTGACATGGAAATTTAAACTATTATTTTTCTAAAATTAAGCCAAACAGCAAAGTTAAATTGCTTTTATGCTCTGAGAACAGCCCAGCTTTGTTCATTATAGTAAATGGGGGAAGTACAAGCCATTTGATTGCTCTTTAACCTTTCACTATATTGACAATCTGTTACTGCCTAGCATCAATCCCATTCTTTCCTGAAGGTGACTTGGCATTTTGAAGGTATTTTCAATCTAGGGAGATAAATCTGTGTCTCCATCTGGATTGACCAGATGAGGCTCCCTTCAGAGCCAATTAACACTTTACCAATGGGGTCACCTCCCCACAGTGGGAGGTGCTTTGCACCTCCAGGGCCACCATAAACTGCCTCCACAATGCCTCCAGATGCTGCAGCACTGGAAGCCAATCAATCTTGCATATAAGTGGTTAGTGCACCTACCCTGGGGTCCTAGAAGACACACCACTAGATGTCTATGACTTTCCAAGCCAGACCTTTCTGAATATTTTTTTGTGAGCCTCTTCATGGCTTGATATAGACTGAGAAGAGTGTTCATGAAAACAACGAGGGAAGGCAGATCAAAGTTGAGGAGCAAGACTTCAAACATTATTGTTATAACTTCTTGTCTAGTTAGAGGAAGATTCCTCAAGAACTTCAGGAATGGCAACTAAAAAGCCAAAAATTGTTATGGAAAATCAAGTTCCCAGTCTAGGGAAACAGTTCTATGTGACACACCTGGGAAAGTATTTAAAGTAGAGCCACAGTGTTCTGATGGCACAAAAGGTGGCCAGGGACATTCCTCTGTGCTATCCTGGCTTTCTCTGCCCATGTCTGTAGTTATTTGTGTAGGGGTTCAGATTAGGTTCACAGATTTCTTAGGCTTTTCTACACAGGCATTTCATTTAATGAAGCAATTCCTTTAACTCTGCTTTAGCTGGGAAAGAATGCAAATTAAATATTCTTTAGCAGTGGGCATGGGAGGGGTGACAAGTGAAAGGGAAATAAAGAAAACATAAGCATGGGGTTGCCCAGTGAGACCAGGCGCTCTCTCAGGTGGCTGGCTAACTAGCTCAGCCTTTGTGTAGACACTGTCTGCTTGTGGGACGGAGCTTAGAGACAGAAGAATGACAGTCTGGAGGAAAAAAGAAAGACAGTAATTATGGGATGCGTGCGATTAGTGCTGTAGCCAGAGAAATTAAGCCACAAGTCCTAGGAATCTTCCCTTCTCTATGGTACCTGCAGAGGGGGAGAAAAGACCTCACTGCAGAGTTCAGTTAGAGTCTGCTCCCTGCCAGCTCAGCTTGATTGCTTTCTGGGTTGCCTACTGTGGAGGTTCAGCAGCTCGACCTTCCTTTCAGCAGAGCTATATTGTCCTGCCATGAAAAAAGGGCAGATTAAGAATTTACAAGGATCCTTCCATCATTGGCCTCTGACAGGAACTCTCATGGAGCTGATTTTTCATGGTTCAACTTGCCTGAGGGCCAAAATTCTTATCAAAATGTATTCTGTTAATGTGAAGCAAGATTGCTGTTTTCAGAGCTCTCTAACTTCCATTAAACTTTGTCATTTCTTCCCTCACCTGCCTTCTGTTTCAGGAGACGCCATTCTTCCTGGACTCTTGGACAGAATTGTCATTTTCTGAGGATTCCTACATTTGAGTTCAGGTTTATATTGCGAGAGTAAATCCTGTCAGCTAAGAAGTTTATAATTATTTTGTAGGCAGTAAACTATATACGGTTTGCTTTTAGTAAGAGATATTTTCAGCTATAACTCTGGTCACTTCAGTGGTTTAAATATTTTGTTTTAAATATTTAAAAAATTTGTTTTAAATATTTCAGTTAATAGATATATGGTTACAAAATTGGGAAAAAAAGAGAGCTGTTTAAATATGTGGAGCCAAGAAGAAGCAGAAATAACTCAGTGTCTCCTTAGTCTAATAGATGGTTTAGAGGGTTCATTCAAGCTGTAGAGAGGAAGGGTTAGTTGGATTATTTTATTTTTATAGATTAATTTTGATTGTGTTAAACATATATATATATATATATACAGAGAGAGAGAGAGAGAGAGAGAGAGAAACAGAGAGACATACACATATACAAATATGCATACATATCACACATATAAATTTTTTTTAGTTGTGATCAGATTCAGTCTTTCTCATAATATCTTCTGATTATAAATGACTTGATATTAGGGTTTAATTTAGTTCATTTGTTTAGCATCCTTAATTCTATCAGTGTCAGTGAAGAAATTTTGAGGTCATGCTGGTAAATGACATACTTGTGCTGTACTTATTACTGGTACTTTAAAATCAGGAGAGGTTCTTTAATAGTGAACACTTTATTAATAAAGCAAGTGAGAAACTTGTTGCTAATGCACTAAAGATAAGAAAGGCTAGCAAATGAAATGTAATGCTCCAAAGGAAGGAAGTAGAATATCATTGTCTTCTGTTGATATTAGTGCTGCCTGGCACAGTCGCATCCAGAGCAGGTGTCCTCATTAGCTCTTTCAGCACAATACATGCTTTTCTGTATAATACATGCTCAATTCATGCATTCTTTTCTTTAAGATCTTAAAAAAATTATGTTTATTTGTATTTTGCTTGCGTATAAGTGCATTACATGTGTGCAATACTCATGGAGGTCAGAAGAGGGCATCAAATCTCCTGGAACTGGAGTTAAGGACAGTTGCGTGCTGCTGCCTTGTGGGTGCTGACAACCAAATCTGAGTCCTCTGCAAGAGCAGCCAGTGCTCTGAGTTGCTAAGCCATCCACTCAGCCTCACTGCACTCTTAATGTTTTAAGTCTTCTAAGCAAGTAGTTCAAAGCTTAATTTTTGCAACCTGTTTACTGAAAAGATCTACTATGAAATACAGAAATGGTATTCTGTGTAGGCTGGCTTTGTGTCAGGAGAAAAGTCTTCAAGAAATGAATGCTTCATACTTTGTTCTATTACACGACCCTTAGATAGAAAATGTTGGTTCCTGCTAACAGACTGTTGACGTTAGATCTAGGAAGAGTTCCTCAGGGCATGGTGAAATGATAGTACAATAGCCTGCCATGTCTCATGACATCCTTCATCTTTTCTTTCCTCTTCACAATTTATAGAGGTAAGGGGAAGATCGAAGTACTGTTCCACTCCTCCAAATGACTTTAGTTTTAGAGGCATTTGTTAATTATTTATGATAATTTCAAATGAAAGAATTTCATCATTCAATTTAGTTATTTCATAGTAAATGTACAGAATTCAGCAGGTATTCTTAAGGAGTTCTTTGATATTGTTAAGATCTTGTAACTGGATCAGGCTATCTCATAGTTTAGCAAGTACAGCATTAGAAACATTATATTTAATGGCTTGAAATTTTCCAGTGATCTTTACCTATATGTTTATAAGATAATTTTATTTCATCCTGTAACAAATGCTTTAGTGGGTTGGGTAAGGCAAAAAAATCTTAAAAAGCAGGTGAATGGAATATTATTTGAAGCTGAAAACCATTTGTTTTATAGGATATCATATTAAGAAGACAAAATAAATTGATAGGTAAAAAGACATAGTTTAACTGGAGGTCACATAACTAATGTTAAAGAATCATATTTGAAAAACAGTCTAAAGATTATTCTGGAAATAATTATATTACATAGTCAGAAAAGAAGGCTGTTAAACTATTGCCAAGGACAAAGAATGGAGGAATGGTAGGTCAGTGGTGGCTGGATCTGACAGCTGTGCCATGGTGTGGAACAGTAGATGGTGGTGGTGGTGGGGCATCAGGTTGTGATATGCCAATGTGCAGTAGAGTGTCCTAGCATTATTAAAACTGAACCATGTGGTGAGCTCAAGTCTGTGTTACTGTAACAGCAGAAAAGAATGAGAGCCAAGAGGCAGAGGACAGATAAGGAACTGGCTGTATATAGCTTGAACACATTTGTGTGCCATAAAGGACTTTCTGACATTCTAACAGAAACACCCTCCATGGAACAATGATAACAGGAGAGATAGACATTGATGTGAAAATGACATCATCACCCAGAGTCAGAGTCCCAGATCACACTGGTCTTCAAAGGGACTCTAATCTTCTATTCAGGCTTTTTTTTTCTTTTTTTTTTTTTTTGGTTCTGTCCTAAGTTAATGCAATAAGTGAAGGAAACACAGAGACTCTTGTTCACATCAGCTTTTCTTGCTTGACCTGGAAACCAGTAAGACAAGGGCTTCTCAGAGTTCACAGATGAAGGATCAAGGTTTTAAAGATGTGGGCTCAGACTGAGATAAGGACAGTAGTTGAAATTATACAAGCTCCAATAGGGATGTCAAGATTTGTCCAGTGCTCTGAGAAAAACATAAAGCTATACCAACAGTTTATAAATAAATGTGTATTTATCACAGTGTTGCTAGAACTGTCTATGAAGGGAAAAAGCCTGACTCTGCCTTCCCTGCTCTGGAAGTTTCTTCTCCCTTCCTAACTCAGAGCTTGGCAGTTAGATCTTGTATAGATCATACTAAGCGACATTTTACCAGTTTTCATTGTGCAATGAAACCCATTTAACAATATATGCAGGGTACTTTCAGACAATTGGTCATTATGTGAAATTGCTAGGGATCATACGATTAAAACAGGTGGTTATTAATTAGTGACACTTTCATCTTTCTTTAGCTACTTAGCATAAATATCTGAGTCCTCACTGAAAGCAATACATAAATTGTGAATCAGGAAGTTTAGTACAGGAAAATTCACACTGAAAAGATACATCAAACTTGTATTTGGCCAAGTCTTGTCCTCTTTAATAAGGACCATAGATTTAAATAACTCTGAATTCAAATGACAACCCCTTTCTCAGCATTAAATGTTTACATGGCCCAAACTAATTAGTATTAGATGTATCTGTTTTATTTCCTATTCTCTGAAGCTTAAACGTCTATCTGGGAAAAAGGATATGTATCGTGTTCCTTTCATAGTAAACATTAAGGAAATTACTTCCTGTACTTTTCATGAACTTTGTAATGGTTAAATAGGAATACAAGCTAATGTGAACATGTGACTATCTCTCCTTTAATTGTTTTGACTAGCATGGGAAACCTTAATGTAAGTGGAAACTATTTGACTTTCTATTTCAACCCCACAATAGACAGACTCATTCCTGACCTATTATTAATCAATTGTGATAATTGATTATCACTGTAATTTAAATGAGAACTTTGTCACTGTAGATTACTGAATTAGGTCCATGTTACTAAGTAGTCTCCACCTTTTAAAATATTATATTATAGTTGTGGAGGTCCCTAGTAAAACTTCTGTACTTCAGTTATTCATTTCTCAATTATTCATCTCACAACTAAAGCTAGCTTTAGCTATTCAGTAAGACTCTGGGGTCCTGCCTTTGGTTTTATTCCAGTTCAAGAAATGTTAAACTATAAGTGAATGTGTTTATGTATGCTAATTTGAAACTTGTATATGTTTGGCCAGAATTCTAGGTGACAATCACACACTAAGTCAAATGCAAGACTCTGTGTTCTTGAATAACATTTGGCAAAACAAGAGATGGAATTGGGAAGTTAGACTATAAGTCATAGGAAGGCAGTTTTGATAAATTACAAGGGCTGTGCTAATGTTCTCCAGAGAAGCAGAACTAAAGTAAGCTAGATGATAAGCATATATGTGATAGATGTGTGTGTGTGTGTGTGTGTGTGTGTGTGAGAGAGAGAGAGAGAGAGAGAGAGAGAGAGAGAGAGAGAGAGAGAGAAGATTATTATAAGAACTGGGTGATACATTATGGAAGTCGAGAAGCCCAGTGATATGCCATCTGTGAACTAGAGATTGATGGAACCTGATGGTATAATGGTATGTGGGTTGAAAAGCTTGAGGTCAAAGAGTTTTGACATCCCAGGGGAGGTGAAGGTGGATGGATGAGAGAGAGAGAGAGAGAGAGAGAGAGAGAGAGAGAGAGAATAAATGAATCATATTTACAAAGGTCTTTCCTCAGCTTGCTGTGTGTCCCTCAGCTGAATCGCTCACAGGTAGGCAATGAACCACTCCAGGAGTGATGTCTGCGTCTGTAACACGCTCCTTCCCCTTCCCCATGCTGCTGTCTTTCTTTGCTTTGCTCTATGTGTTTTTATCTTCAAATTCTTCAATGTTTACCCCAGGAAATACTCTTTAGATACTCCTCCCCATGTCTTCTTTCATTGTCTTAATTTGGACCCCAGTCACACTATTTCTAGGCAAAGCTAGTTGAGTCCCAGTTTCTGTGGTCCTTTTACTCTGTACTTGACAAACTCTTCTATCTCACCTATCCATGTCCCTCCCTATCCTATTTTAGCTTACTATTGCCTAGAAGACAACACTAAGCCATTGTTTCAATGTTTTCCGGATTCTTGAAAAAATTCAGAGTTATCAGTGACATTCTACTGTTTAAAAACCTCACTTAAAATTTTGATGTTCTACTATTTGAAAGTATCATCCAAAGTTCTGAATGTATATGCCTTGACAGAGCAATCAATTCAGGTGTGAATGGTATATGAAAACACTCGTGTGTGAATCTGAGCATTGTGATGTTGTTTACAGCACATCTGAAAGAATCTAAATGGACTTGCCAAATGTCACATAGAAATAAATATAATAAAATAATAATACCAGTAATAATAATGTAAGAATTTTTTGTCTCATATGAGCTTTAGAAAATCTTGCTGAAAATGTCCTTATGTGACTCAGTAGCCTGTACAATAAATATAAGCAGACACAAAAATGAAGAAAGTTTGAACTGATAATTATTATGTACAAAGTTCAATTTGTAAAATAAACAAAATTCAAATAAAAAATTTGATGTTCTTAGGCCCATTCAAGTCAGTATACATTGTAGTAAAAACATTAAAAGGTTTGTTGTGTGATATTTCTGGTTTGAGTAGTTATTTCCCAGGTCTGCCTACAAAACACTCAATAAAACCACTCTTTGTTCTTTATTGTGACTACCGCTATGGTAATAGCCAGGACAGAAAGCATTTAAGACTCCTTGGAAGAAAGATAAATAGAAAAGACAAACTTCTTCCAGTTTTCCTGTAACCCTTTTCACAGGGCTGCCGAATGACTCTTCTGTTTGCCTCACACCAGGGGTGTGTCAGTGATGTATTTTCACAAGTGCTTAAACACTGAGATAAAAAATGTAGTATGAGTGTCAGAGTTGGAACAAAACACAAAGTTCTACTACCTGCCAGTTTTACTGAAGATAAATTTTTTGCTTTGTAATAACAAAGGGTTTTCATATCTCCAAGTCAGCTACTTTTAAATCAGGAAATTGTTCTCCAGGAGACCCCCAGATCAGAGCTGGTATGGTCTAATGGTGGTGAATGGTGGTCCAAGTTATCAGTTTGCTGACCTAAATTTGGAGTATAGTCTTAACTCCCTTTTGTATTATGAACATCATTTTTCTTTCAGCTCCCTATTTTTCCCCAGCCATAAGATTTGCAATGTGAACCAAGCCATATGCTAGCCAAATTTACTTTGAGAACTCTAATAGAGACATATGATGGCCCTAAATATTATTACAGCAAACCATAAGCCAACGAAATGATAGATATTTCTATTTACTATTTCATATGTATGTATGTATGCATGCATATATATATATATATATGTAATAAAGAGTAATATATATATATATATTACTCTTTACACAAAGTCCTTACCATTGCTATAATAAAGTAAAAATCTAGGTAAAAGGTTTTCATTATCTAAATGCTTATAATTCCTGCGAAATTATGACATGGTAAAATTCAAACATCCTTCTAATTTTAAGTCAAGAAGGGGATAGAAATGAAGAGAAGTTTTAGAATTTAGAAGCATACAAGATCATCTAATCCACTGACAGTGAGTGTTATCTAAAGGGGTTAAAAGGCATCAGACTCCTCTGTGTGCTGTGCACAGAGCATGCATTATGTGCTGTCATTAAAGTATTCTTTTCTCTGTTAAGCAAGCATATCCTGCTGGGACATCTCTTTGGTTTAGTGAGACTCTGTAGTTACATATGAGGTCTGTGTTATCAGCCAGAAATTTCTCCACATAAAAATTTAATGATCCTGTTTTAGCTGTTTTTCAGTTAGTGCCTGTGTTTTAATCACATGATTTGGATCTTTGAAGACATGAATTATACTCTGGTAAGTCATGATTAGAGAGTTTTTTTTTCCTTCCAACTGTAATCTTATTACTTATGATTTCTATGAATAAGAAAACGAGTACCATTAAAAGAAAAGTAAGCCTTACCAAGGGCAATAATTCTGAGATACTGAATTATCTCCTGCTGGTTAGTTTCAGGCTTTCAGGATTACCTTGAAAACTCTGTGCACAGTACTCAGTCACTATGCTTTTCTTTTTGCTTCCAGGGCCTGTTTAAATCCATCAGAGTCTCGTTTAAAAAAAGTATTTGGAAAGGTACCAAGCCTGAATGTTTTGAGAGCGTTCACCAAGATACACATACAGGATGACTGTGTTTTCACGAAGACTGAAACAGATTTTTTTCTTTCTTTCTGAGAACATAATTAAAGAAAAGCCTAGCTACTTATAAAGAATTGAACCAGTCAATATATAGAGCTGCTTTGATTAATTAAATCCATATCTTTTCCCAAGGCTTCTGAAATATAGCAATCATTGAGAAACCCTCGTGATCTTGTCATCATGTGAAATACATATTTTCTTCTCTGTAAGACAAATAGTTTTTCTGATGGAGTGTATTTCTCTAGAGAGAAACAAGGCTGTGAATTTTGAAAATGAAATTGGGTCCTCTCGGGAGTTTTGCTGACAGAAAACTCAAAGCTTAGTTACATTTGTGCTCCACTGTTATTCTAGTCTAATTCACATGCAAGTTCTGCATTTTCATTCCAGATATTCTAGGAATAATGTAATTTTTATGTTAAGACTGATTTGTTTTACTTTTCTATGATTACTTTAATACTACTGAATATTTCCCAACAACTGACCATTAAATTTAAAAGTAACTTTAGGCAATATGTTCTTTTACAACTTTTCATAGTCAAATGAATAATAGTTGGGTAAGTGGATCTCTTTGGTTTGTGATGATTTGTTTCTGAGACTGATGAATTGAAGAGCAAATCCTCCGGTGGTGTATGATTCCAGTACCTCTCTCAGCACTCCAGATATTGATCAATTCAGTCTTCTCATGTACAACCTGTATTAACAATTCTGAATCTTTCTGGTATTAGAGCATCAGTAAGTACCACAATTAAATATTTCTCCAATAGATTCATAGACTGGTGCAGAACTAGATGTAGATATGGCAAATCAAGTCAGATCTACTATCTGTCCAAATCTGAGCACATTTTTTTTTGTTTCCTTCCTAGTACTATTTTCAATGACTAAGGAGAGTGTGGCTGAATTTGTATACATTCTTACATATGTACTGGGTATGTACTAGGTATGAGCAGGTAAAATGCATTGTCCATCCATTATTTTTTTTTAATTTCCTTTGGGAACTTAAGTAATTATAGCAGAGGACAAAAAACAAAATAATAAATATATTACTGCTGTCTCAAGCTGTCAATTATGTGTTGCTCTTGGTTTGGAGGAAGTTTCTAGATTCTAAAAATATGGATTTTACAAGCACTAATTAATAGTAAATTAGTTATTTTTAATCCTTTTCTCTAATCTTATAAATTGAAATTTATTGAGTGATATAGACAGGGTTATGATGTGAATTTTACTCATTTTCTACAAAAAAGTTGTAGAATTGGGAGTGCTAGCACTTAGATGGTAACAAAGAAGGCTCTTAATCTGAGAATTTAGCGAAAGGCATGGGAAGACATCAGTTTTCACACTGTCACATTCCTTTAGCATCTCAGTTCTCTTTTGCTCACTTTTCCTTTTCCTATTCGTTTTTCTTGAGGATTTTTTCTGTCGTGGTACATTGTGCTTTTTGCTACCGTATCCATGTTTTACATCTTAAAATATTGTAAGAAGTCTTTGGGTACCTTTTATTATTAACAAGATGAGTAATTCTGGCAGGGAAGTAGTAGGAGACAAATTTGAACTAGTCCAAAATTAAGAGTGCCTGGGACTGCTAACCCATGTCAAATTTCATTGTTCTCCACTTGGAAGAAGAGACACGTGGCTTTGCCAACTTTAAAACACAGTTCACTGGAAATTTGTCATCTCCAAAACTCAAGCACATCAAGAATTGCTTGGACTACCTCAGCGACATGACTCTCGGTTTGCTTTTATTGCTTCAGATTTCATGGTGATTCTGATGGGAAAGGGGAGTTTTACTAAGGAGTCTTATTTGCACATTGTAAACCACCTTTTCTACCAAAGATAATGATGATTTATGATTTCCTAGGAAAGAAATGGACTACATTAAAAATACTCCAAACTAGGATATTTCATGAATTTTCTCCTTAGTGTGATCCTTTCATGAAGTCTCAGTTTCCTTTCAGTATGATATTTGTGTCTTACTTAAAATGATCATTAAACTTGAATGTTATTTAATCATTACTAGTTTGAGTGTTTAAATGTAACTGCTGTGACTTGCCTTTATTTCTTATTGTGCTGCTGTGTTCATTACTGATATTGTTTCTGACTGACCATGTTTTGGGTTCTTTGTTATATCTGTGGTTGTTCACAAGGCTCTTGATGTGATTAGGTCTCTTCATTTTCTCAAGGCAGGTGGTTTCCTAGTTTTCAACAGTTTGAAGGCAGACCTAATCTAGTTGTCAGCTGGTAGATCATTAAAATAATTTTTGATGATAGATCACCATGTGAATTTTGGCATGAAGTGCTGACAGATGTCAAAAAATTTTGTGACATTTCTATGAAACTAACCTTCACATTCTCATGTCCTTATGTTGCAAACAACTTTTGCTGGTGTTCTATTTGTGAATGTGAAAAATAGGATGAAATTGATGAGATGGCCTGTTTCCTTCTCAAAAATGGTATTTATTTAGGTAATAATGAGCCATTTGTAAAAACATTTACTCATCCATCAAAGTGAAAGAATAATTTACAAAACCACTTTTGTTTAAAAATTATCAAAATTCACAGTATAAGCTAGCTGTTTTGAAAAAACCTATACTATCAGTATTAGCAACCCAATGTAAACATTTGTTTCTCATCTGGGAGATTTTAAGGAGAAAAGAAGAGTAGGGTATTTTTGGATAGCAATGTGTTATTTTGATAAAAAATTAAAATAGATGAGGTAAAATTATACTGTAAAAATGGAATCTAATAAATTCTAGATGAAACCCTTAGAATGTCAATAATATCAAAGTTAAAGGAGAATTTATTCATGTTCATTTAGGCCTAGGGTAAGTTAGTGTATGTGCAGGTTCCAATCAAGTTCTATCTTGTGGGTATTCAACAGTTGTCCAATTAGATTTAGGACTTCGTAGGAAGGAAATCATGCATTGTACTGTAAACACAGCCAAGTACAGATGGCTAGAGAGATCATAGACCCTGAAGAAGAACCTACCTTGGCCACTTCCCTAGATCAAAGTTATTCCTTACTATATTCTAAATATGTATTTTTATCTTTACAGATAAGTATAATTTTTGCCATTTGTCAAAGAAGCTTCTGTTGGTAACATATGGAGACTATTGCAAAGTACCACAACTGGTCAAACATAAAGAATAAGTGACTGTGAGGTGCCTATCCTTAAGAGACACATCTACAATGCAACTCCTACATCTAAGGCTCAGGAAACATCAGGGCCAAAAGAATTTAAGAGCCTGAGGAACATGATATCTCTTACTAGTTAACACATTCCAGGCACAATATGAAAGATACACCAGTGAAATCTGTATACTGCCATAGTCTAATGAGAGCTACATAAGGACAAAACCAGTTCACATGCCAAGGTGGATGGGGGAATTTCACAGGGTCCCCACTTCAAGAAGAAGAGCTACTGGCAATTAACAGATGCTAAAGGAGGGAGAATCAGTTTTCTCCTGTGACTGGTTCCCTTAGAGGTTATCTATCTCAGGTGAGCAGCTCTAAACACATGTATTCATGAACACCACGAAATGGACTCTGCATCATATGCATGTATACATACATGTGTATATTTATAAATGTCCATAGGTATATGAAACAATAATAAAGATAAAGACAAGAAATTGAGAGGATTAAAGGGGTGGAAAGAATTGGCAGGGGACTGAGAGTGATGGAAATAATGCAAAGATAATATTCATGTATGAAATTCTCAAAGATAAAATAATAAAAACTTATTTAAAAATATGTAAAAGGCTTTCCTATTACCCTAATGCAGGGATTTAGGATCAAGGATCCAGGTTTTCCTCTTCCTATCAATCAATCCTAGAACAAATTTAACCTAATTATAGACAAATAAAAGTGGCAGAATTCTGAACAGACTTGACAGACTTGGAAGATACAACGAGTAGGATTTGTTTCTCTTTTTGAGACATGGTCTCATGTAGCCACTGCCGGCCTGGAACTCTGTAGATAGACCAAGCTAGCTTCAATCTCACAGACACCTGCTTGCCTCTGGTCTGAGTGCTTGGGATTAAAGGTGTGTGCCACGATGCCTGACAGAGTAAAAAATTTTAAGATGTGAAAACACTCATGCACTATTTCTTAAGAAAACATGTCCCTTCTAATGAAAACTCAGGTTCTAACTCTAACAAAAAACATTATGATTATTTCACAGAGAATTGATTATAAATGAGAGGGCTAAAAAATGAAACTTGCTAAGAAGTTATGAAGTTAATCTGTTAGAAATAACAGGTTATGAGGCTGGAGAGATGGCTCAATGGTTAAGAGCACTGGCTGCTCTTGCTGAAGACCCAGGTTCAATTCTCAGCACCCATATGGAGGCTAACAATTGTCCCTAACTCCAATTCCAGGGGATCAGATATCCTCTTCCCACCTCCTCAGGCATTGCACAACACAGATGGGCTTACATACATGTAGGGAATACAGTTATAAACATAAAATAAAAAATGCCAGGTTATCATATCAGAAGTCTAATGACAGTACAATAAGTATCCAGATAGTAATCTATTTTGAAATGGATGTTGGCATGTTGCCTATAAATTATTCACCAGTGGTCCCAACAGGGGTATGTGAGAACTGTTCATATATAATTTCACTCTTGATGCTTGAAAGAACTGTGTGACACAGGAAGGAAAGCCATCATTGATTCAATGTTAGAGATGAGGACAATAGCTTGTAAGGAAGCCCATGGGTATTACTGAAAGACAGTTGTAGTAAGGAGCACCACTGAAATGATCATACCCCTGACAGATTGACCTAAACTGAGAATCACCTAGAAAGAGGCAACCTCAATTGAAGAATTTCTTGGATCAGATTGGCCTGTGGCCATGTCTGTGAAGGGGTATCGAATTGCCAATTGATGTAGGAATGTGCAGCCTGTTACGGGCTGTGCCATTCCTAGGCAGGTAAGACTTGGGTATATAAGAAAGTCAGGGAGTGTGCAGAGCTTAGATCAGGGACTTCCCAGGACCACCTGAAGCACAGGTAGGAGGTGGGTGTTTCAGCCAGGTGGATTGTTAGATAATTCTATCTCTGGGTTGTTGGATAATTGGTTTGTTGGATAATTAAATCATTGTCTTGTGTAGCTGTCAGGGCAGAGTCGCCATGCTAGCTGTTATTAAAGGTGGGCATGTTGCCACTGTGAGACTTGAGTGCACAGAGCTTAGATCAGAGACTTCCAAGGACCACCTGAAGCACAGAGTATCGGGGTGTGGGTTAAGCCAGGCATACCACCCCGCTCCCTCCCCTGCCAACTGGAATTGCTAAGGGAGTGTCCAAGTGGATTTTTTGGAGAACCTTCAGAACAGAAAGGGAAGAGTGAGTTAGACTTCCAATATATAAACAAAATTGAAAGCTTGAAACCTAGACAAGTCAACACTCCATCAACAAGGAAGAACAAAAGGCATCTAAATGAGGCAAGCAAAGCAAGCCTTCAACACAGTGGAGAATAATTTGTGATTGAATACAGGCAAAAAAGGAAAAACCCACATGCCAGGGACATGATGAAGAGACAACATGGGAAAGGTGCAGGATAATTCCACACCAAGCTCTACCAACCCTGTCGGAGATTCTTACACTGGGATCCCCTTGGGGGTGACCCAGGACACATATCTTAGAGGAACAATTGCAGACATATTAAAAGAAATCAAAGAATATAAAGAACAAGTCAGAGAACTAAGGAGAGAGAATGAAAAACTCAAGAAGGACCTAGACGGAGAGAATGACAAACTTCAGAAATAACTAAAAGGAGAGAATGACAAATTCCAGAAAGAACTAGAGGGAGAAAATGACAAAATCCAGAAGTAAGTAGAAATACTAAAGAAATTACAGGATGAAATGAAAAAAGAAATAGAACACTCATCCAATCAGGAGGAAAGGAATGTAAAAAGCCTCAGAAATAGAATGGAGGAAGCAGAACAAAGAATATCAGACCTGGAAGATAACACAGAACAACTAAAAATCTCAAGTAAATATTATGGGAAATTTAAAAATACACAAAAGTGGAACAACCAGGAAATATGGGACACAATGAAAAGATCAAACCTCTGCATCACAGGAATAGAGGAAGGAGAAGAATCCCAAGAGAATGGTATTGGTCAGATCTTCAACAAAATAATAGATGAAAATTTCCCCAAACTAAAAAAAGACAAACCCATTCAAATACAAAAAGCACATAGAACTCCAAGCAGACAAGATCAGGAAAGAAACTTCCCATGCCACATCATAGTTAAAACACTAGATGCCCAAAACAAAGACAAAATTCTGAAAGCCACAAGAGAAAAACAACAAGTTACATATAAGGGGAAGCTCATCAGAATTACAACTGATTTCTCAGTGCAAACTATGAAAGCAAGAAGAATGTGGAGCAAAGCATTCCCAGTGTTAAAGGACTATAGATGCCAACCCAGGTTACTATACCCAGAAAAAACGTCAGTATAGTTGAAGGAGAGAGAAAAATCTTCCATGACATAAACAAGATGATAGAATGCATGCCCAGAAACCCAACCCTTCAGAAAATACTTGAAACAGTTCAAAGGACAGAAGAGAGGAGCAACTATCCCCAGACACCTAGAAAGAGAAATTAATAAAAACATAACTGCAGAAGCAGAAACTGAGAATAAAAATGGAAAGGAATAATAAGGTGAAAGAAAGCAACACACATCTTTCAATTATAACCTTAAATATTAATGGACTAAACTCCCCAATCAAAAGAAATAGATTGGGAGATTGGATTAGGAAACAAAATCCATGCTCTGTAAAAGAAACCAATCTCACTCTCAAGGATAGGCACCAACTTAAGGTGAAGGGTTGGAAAAACATATTCCAAGAAAATGGTACCAAAAAGAAAGCAGGGGTTGCTATTTTAATATGAGACAAAATAGACTTCAAAGTAAAAGAAATCAGAAGAGGGCCATTACATCTTTATCAAAGGAACAACTGACCATGAAGATTTCACAATCATGAATATATGTGCACCAAACTCCGGTGCACCAAACTTTATAAGGACAATTCTCCAGGACCTCAAGGCATGGATTAACTCCAGCACACTCATAGTATGGGCCTTTAGTACCCCACTACATCCTTTGCACAGATCAACCAGACAAAGAATAAACAGAGGGACATATGAACTGAATGATATGATACACCAAATGGACCTCACAGACATCTACCGAATACTCCACCCAAATACCAGAGAATAGAGTTTCTACTCAGCACTCCACAGAACATACTCCAAAATTGACCACATATGGGGGGAAAGAAAAACCTCAACAAATACAAAAAGATTGAAATAATTTCATGTACTCTATCAGACCACAGTGCAATAAAGTTCAATATCAGCACCAGAATAAGCCCTACTATTTACAGGTACACATGCAGACTAAACAACACTCTCCTGAATAATGAATGGGTCAAGGAAGAAATAAAGAAATAAATAAAAGCATTCCTGGAACTGAACGACAATGACAATACAACAGAACAAAACCTATGGGGTACTTTAAAAGCAGACCTAAGAGAGAAATTTATAGCCCTGCGTGCCTACATCAGAAAAACAGAAAGAGCACAAGTGAATGATCTAACACTGCAGCTAAAAACACTTGAGAGACAACAACAAATGACGCTAAACACAACAGACAGGAAGAAATAACAAAAATCAGAGCAGAAATCAATGAAATAGAAACAAAGAAAACAATACAAAAAATCAATGAATCCAAAAGTTGTTTCTTTGAAAGAATAAACAGGATAGACAGACCTCTAGCCCAGTTAACAAAAAAGAAAGAAAGAGCAACTCCAAATCAATAGAATCCATGATGAAAGGGGAAATATCACAACAGACAATGAAAAGATCCAGTCAATCATATGGGAATACTTCAAAAACCTATACTCTACTAAGTTTGAAAACCTAGGAGAAATGAATGAATATCTGAAATCCTGAGAATCACCAAAGCTCAACCAAGAAGAGATCGACAGCTTAAACAGACCCATAATATATGAAGAAATTGAAGATGTAATACAAAACCTCCCAACTAAAAAAAGGCCATGCCTAGATGGTTTCATGGCAGAATTCTATAAAACATTTCATAAAGACTTACAACCATTATTACTCAAATTGTCGAGAAGGATTCAAGCACAGGGAAATCTCCCAAATTCCTTCTATGAAGCCAGCATCACTCTAATACCAAAACCAAGCACAAACACAACCAAAAAAGAAAACTATAGACCCATACAATTAATGAACATAGATGCAAAAATTCTCAACAAAATACTTGCAAATCACACATGCAGACACATATCAAAAAGATCATCCATCATGATCAAGTTGGATTCACACCAGAGATGCAGGGATGATTCAGCATACATAAATCAGTAAATATCATAAAACACATAAATGGACTGAAAGACAAAAACCACACGATCATCTCAATTGACACAGAAAAAGCCTTTGACAAAATGCAGCATCCATTCATGTTTAAAATCCTAGAAGGATTTGGGTTGGAGGGATCATTCCTCAATGTAATCAAAGCCTTATACAGGAAACCCACAGCCAATATCATCCTAAATAGAGAAAAGAGACTCATTCCCCTTAAAGGTAGGAACTTGGCAAGGCTGCCCCATGTCACCACTCCTCTTCAATATAGTGCTTGAAACACTTGCTAGGGCAATAAAGCAAGAAAAGGAAATTGAATAAGTACTAATTGGAAAAGAGGAAGTCAAGCTATGATATGATTGTTTACTTAAGGGATGCTAAAAACTCCACCAGAAAACTCCTAGAAACAATTAAGAGTTTTAGTAAAGTGGCAGAATACAAAATTAAGCTAGAAAAATCTAGCCTTTTTTTTTTACACCAACAACAAGCAACCGAAGAAGGAATACAAGGAGACCTTCCCAGTCACAGTAGCCTCAAAAAAGAATAAAATACCTAGGAACCAACCTAGCCAAAGACACCAAAAATCTCTACAAAAAAAATGTAAATCCCTGAAGAAGGAAATTGAAGAAGACCTCAGAAGATGGAAAGACCTCCCATGCTCATGGCTGGAGAAAATTAATATAGTAAAAATGTCCATTCTACCCAAACTCTTGTACAGACTGAATGCAATCCCAATTAAAATTGCCAAGAGTTTCTTCACAGGCTTGGAAAAGAAAAAAGACCTTAATTTCACATGACTCCAAACAAAAGACTCCAAATAGCCAAAACAACCCTGAGCAAAAAGAGGAATACAGATCTCTAAATCAGATTTCAAACTATACTACAGGGATATAGTCATAAAAACAGCTTGGTACTGACACAAAACAGACCTGTTGACCAATGGAACAAAACTGAAGATCCAAACTTGAGCACATACAATTTCAGCCATCTCATATTTGAGAAGGGGGCTGTATTAGTCAGGGTTCTCTAAAGAAACAGAAGTAACAGGACGAATATATAGCTATATACAATTTATTGATTTGCTCACGTGACAGAGTTCAAGGAGTCCAACAGTAGCTGCACCAAACTGGAAAGGCTGAGAGAATCCAGGAACTGCTCAGTCCGCAAGGCTGGATGTCTCAGGAGTCCCAATCCAGTGCTGAAGGCCGGAATGGATTCCAGGAGATCTGCTGGTCTCAGTACATGCTGGGATCCGAAAGGCTGATCACAGCAGCAAGACAAACTCACCAGATGAGAGAGGCAAGCTGCAGGAGAAAAGAAGGGACCACCTCCTTCTGCCTTGACCTTAAATACTGCCTGCCAGCAGAAGGTAATGCCCACATTTGGGGTGGGCCATCCGGGTTGAGGCAGTCCAATCAGAAGACCCTTAGTCCAGTCAAGTTGACACCCAGGATTAACCATCACAAGTCCACCCCTTGTCAACTTGACACCCAATAAATAGCCTCTCCTTACGTTATGCTTAAATGTCAATTGCAAACGATGGCAGAGTCATAATTCCACCTAACATGTTATAAGTATCTCATGTGCAATAGCAAAGCATTATATCTTAGAGTAGGTGGTAATGTCCTTGAGAAGAATTTAGGCCTTCAGTATCTAATAACCTAAATATGACACCACTTAACACATATCTCAGTTGCACATTCAAAAGGGAACAACACAAGTATCCACTTAATATACATACATACATATATATATATATATATATACATAATAGAATAAATGACAGAGGCCATGCTTAACCAAATCAGGACAAAGTTATATCTATTATAATCCACGTTTTCTGCACCTGGTCCTGTGGCCTCAGCTGATATTTATGACTACCTTCTTCTACTACCATTCTGTATTTCCTCCACCATCAGCAAGCACCTCTGCAGGTCTTGGCTCTTTCCCTGGAGGAGTGACCCATACCTTCATCCTCTGAAGAGTCTGGGCCATTTATTGTCCGTCTGTTTTGGGTTGTTGGAGTTTCTCCATGACCTTAATCATAGGACATGGTAGCACCAGAAGGTGCCCTAGCATCTCCTGCCTTCCAGACAAATCTTCCTTGCCCCCATTGTGGAGAAAAAGTCCAATTCCCCCTGGTAGTCTGGATCAATCACTCCTCCTACTACTGTTATTCCTTCCTTTGCCTGTTGGCTTAGGGCAGTAGAAGCCCAAAGTGGTCAGGGAAGTCTTAGCTTCCAGTTAATGGAAGATTTGCTGTATCTCCTGGCAAAAGCACTCCCCCCATTGGAGCCAAAACATCTAGACCAGCAGAAACAAGGTCGTGGGTACAGGAAGCAAAAATTTTCTACTGGGTCACTAGGGGTTATAGTGAGTGAATCACTTCCCACTTCCACCCCTTGGTTCCTGGAACCATGAATTCTGGCTATAGGAGAAACAGTACCATATACTGGGACGCTGATTCAAAGCATAGACTGTTTGCTGGAGAACCTTGCCCCAACCTCCAGGGTATTGCTACCTAATTGGCTGTAACTGTGTCTTCAAGAGGCCATCCATGTTCTATCAAGCCAGCTGCTTCTGGGTGGTGGGGAACATGGTAAGACCAGTGGATACCATGACCATGGGCCCACAGTCCCACTTCTTTGGCTCTGAATGAGTTCCTTGGTCAGAAGCTATGCCTGTGAGGAATACCATGATGGTGGATAAGGCATTCTGTAAGTCCCTGGATGGTAGTTTTAGCAGAAGCATTACATGCAGGAAAGGCAAATCCATAACCAGAATAAGTATCTATTCCTGTAAGGAAACAAAATGCTGTCCCCTCCATGATGGAAGTGGTCCAATGTAGTCAACCTGCCACCAGGTGCTGGCTGGTCACCCTGGGGAATACAACCATATCGGGGGCTCAATGTTGGTCTCTGCTGTTGGCAAATCTGGCACTCGGCAGCAGCTGTAGCCAGATCAGCTTGGTGAGTGGAAGTCCATGCTGTCAGCCCATGTCATACCTCCATCTCTGCCACCATGACCACTTTGTTCATGGGCCCATTGAGCAACAACAGGGATAGCTGGGGAAAGAGGCTGACTATCCACAGAAGAGTCATCCGATCTACTTGATTATTAAACTCATCCTCTGCTGAAATCACCTTTTGATGAGCATTTCTTACATGAGACACAAGTATCTTCACATCCTTTGAACATTCAGAGAGCTCTATCCACATACTCCTTCCCCAAATGTCTTTCTCACAAATTTCCCAGTCATGCTCCTTCCAAGTCCCTGACATCCAGCCAAACCATTGGCTACAGCCCATGAATCAGTATATAATCAAACCTCTGGCCATTTCTCCTTCCAGGCAAAATGCCAACCATGTGCACTGCCGAATTTCTGCCCACTGTGAATACTTTCTTTCATCAGTGTCCTTTAGGGTTGTTTCAGAAATAGGCTGTAATGCTGCAGCTGTCCAACTCTGGGTGGTGCCTGCATAGTGTGCAGAACCATCAGTAAACCAGGCCCTCTTCTCTTCCTCAGTCAACTGATCATAGGCAAACCCCATGAAGCCATAGGTTCATGCTTAAGCACAGGAGGCATTGTAACAGGAGTGGGAACCATAGGCATTTGGGGCAACTTCTTCATGTAACTTGCTTGTGCCCTCAGGGCCTGCCCGGGCCCTGTCACGTATGTACCACTTCCATTTGACAATTGACTGTTGCTGTGCATGTTCTACTTTATGATCTGGTGGGTCAAATAACACCCAGCTCATGATGGGCAGCTCAGGTCACATGGTGACTTGGTGGCCCATTGTCAAACGTTCAGTTTCCGCTAAGGCCCAATAGCAGGCTAAGAGCTGTCTCTCAAAAGGAGAATAGTTGTTTGCAGATGAAGGTAGAGCCTTGCTCCAAAATCCCAAGGGCCTCCGCTGTGATTCCCCTATGGGAGCCTGCCACAGACTCCAGACAGCATCTCTATCTGCCACTGATACCTCAAGCACATTGGGTCTGCTGGATCATATGGCCCTAGGGGCAGAGCAGCCTGTACTGCAGCCTGGACCTGTTGAAGACCTTTTTTTCCTGTTCCAAGCCCCACTCAAAGTTTGCTGCCTTACTGAGTTACCTGATATATGGGTCGTAGTAACACACCCAGATGAGGAATGTGCTGCCTCAGAATCCAAAAAGGCCACCAAACAGTTGGTGCTTCTTTCTTGGTGGAGGAGGGGCCAGGTGCAACAATTTATTCTTTACCTTAGAAGGAATGTCTCTGCATGCTCCACACCATTGAACTCCTAGAAACTTCACGAGTAGATGGCCCTTGAATTGCTTGATAGTTGATTTATTTCCCATCCTCTCATTGCATATGCTTTACCAACAAGTCTAGACTAGCTGCTACCTCCTGTTCACTGGGTCCAATCAGCATAACATCATCAATATAGTGAACCAGTGTGATATTTTGTGGAAGAGTCAGGTGATCAAGATCCCTTCTAAACTAAGTTATGGCACAAGGCTGGAGAATTAACATACCCCTGAGGTAGACAGTAAAGGTATACTGTTGGCCTTGCCAGCTGAAAGCAAATTGCTTCTGGTGGTCCTTAATGAACCGGTATTGAAGAAAGCATTGGCCAGATCAATAGCTGCATAACCAGGTACCAGGAGACAATTAATATGCTCAAGTAAGGACACCACATCTGTACAGCGGCTGCAATTGGTGTCACTACTTGGTTGAGTTTTTCAATAGTCAACTGTCATTCCCATGATCCATCTGTCTTTTGCACAGGCCAATTGGAGAGTTAAATGGAGATGTGGTAGGAATCACCACCCTGCATCTTTCAAATCCTTGATGGTGGCACTAATCTCTGCAATCCCTCCAGGGATACGATACTTTTTTTGGTTCACTATTTTCTCTGGTAGAGGTAACACCAATGGTTTCCATTTGGCCTTTCCAACCATAATAGCCTCACTCCACAGGTCAGGGAACCAATGTGGGGATTCTGCCAATTTCTAATTATATTATCCCAATTATACATTCTGGGACTGGGGAAGTAACTACGGGATGATTTCTGGGACCCACGGGGCCCACTGTGAGTCGGACCACCACCCCCCCCGTCAGCCAAACTCCATTTATCACCTGACTCCAAGGACCCTACTTTAACTGGAGGGCCACAATACTTTTCAGGGTCTCCTGGGATCAGTGTCAACTCAGAACCAGTATCCAATAGGCCTCGAAAAGTCTGATTATTTCCTTTCCCCAGTGTACAGTTACCCTAGTAAAAGGCCTCAGGTCCCTCTGGGGAAGGACAGGAGAAAGGCAAACAGCATAAACTCTTTGGTATTGTGACAAGGTCCTTCCTCATTGGAACCCGGCCACCCCTTCATTCAAGGGGTTCTGGGTCTGTGAACTGTCTCAAGTCTGGAAACTGGTTAACTGGATGGGATTCGCTACTCCTAAAATCAAATGTTGACTTTCTGTCATTTGTCCTAGAGCTTTTCTGCTTATACAGATCAAATGAAAACTTAGTAGGCTTCTTATGTATTTGGTGCCTGGGAACGCTATGATTAATTAGCCAGTTCAAAAGATCATTTCGGGTCATGCCATTATAGGTATTGTTTTGCCTTTGCCACCCATTATGATAATTACAGTAACTACGTTCATCTGGTCCTCTGCAGATTAAGCTGCTGCCACCTGACGCCTACCCTGAGGTCCTGTTAAACCTATTAAGTGTACATTAATTTTGCAAGCGAGCAACAACTTCTCTAACTGTAAGATCTGGCATAAGAAATAGAGCAAAACAAAAGCTCTTCAAATGTTCTGGTATCTCTCTCAGTACTTTCCATATAAACTCATGTGAATGGCATAGTCTCTCTGGGTCCTCATATTGTAGAGAATGTGTTTTACAGTTCGAGATCCACTCGAGCATGCCCATCTGCCTGACTCGCACAATCCTTTCATCAATACTAAGCCAAGGAATATCAGCAGCTCTTAACTCGCTGTTAGTAGGCCATGTTTTAATAAATACATCAGCCAACCATTCAACTAAACTTTTTAACACCTTTTTTAACTGCTCGAGCTTCCATGTTAAACCTAGAATCTATGCTCAGTGGGCTCATATCGATAAACTCAGTATGAATCCAATTTTATATTCCTCCACCATATCCCACACCCTTAAAATCCATTCCCACACATATACCCAGAATCTGCTTGAATGATCAGGCAAACCCATCTAAGTTCTTTCATGGGTAGCATACCTCCTCATGGACCACACTTTCTTTTTTTTTGTGGTCTTTTCAGACAGGGTCTCCTGTAGCCCCACGCTGTCCTGGAACTCACTCTGTAGCCAGGCTGGCCTTGAACTCACAAAGAGCCGCCTGCCTCGGCCTCCCAAGGCTAGGATTAAGGGGGCTTGCTTAGACTTCAATCTGGTTATAGGTCTAGAGGCAACAATTGTTGGGCCCTGAGGGACAATAGCTCCCACTGGGAGGGGGGATTATTTTCCCTCAGGCAAGGGTGGGAGGAGGGATCTGCAGGGTTGGATTCTCTGCTGAGGGTGGGGAGATTAATTCCTCAGATAAAGAAAATTCTCAGAATCCGAGGTTCAAAATCCGTCATCATCATGGTTCTCCCACACATCTCCATCCCCAAGTTTCAGGGTTCCACCCTTTCCCCACTAGTGCTCTCACTTTAACTGCTGACACTTTTCGTGTCTGGGAATTAAATTTGCGTTGTAAATACAGCCAAATATATAAGGGCTCCAGCTTGATTTTCTGCAGCTTTAGCTCTTTGGCTACTGGAGAGAAGATTTCCTTCCAGAGCACACTTGGAAACCTTTAAACTGTTCTTTTGAATCCGGAGCTGGTCATTTTTATATCACCGAGCTCCTTAGTTTTCTATCAGTTTATCAGACATGCTAGGAGCAACAAGGCAACATCATTATTTTTCCTTATTTTTCCTGCAATTTCTCGAACGTTTTATATATAGGAGTCACTAAATTCCTTGCTCTCTCAAAAGATTGATTCAGGTGAGTCAAATGGATCTATCTTCATAATTACATCAAATAGTCTGCACCAAGGATTACCATTCCTCTTCATGCACAACAGGAAAGCCTTCAGTAACTCTAGCTTCATTGAGTTGGAGACTGGCTCCAGAGAGTACCAAGCCCAGTAAAGAAATTCATCCTTTCAATTCTGTTTCTCCAGAACCACTCTGGTACCAAAATCTGTAATAGTCAGGGGTTTCTAAAGAAACAGAAGTAACAGGACGAATATGTAGCTATATAACAATTTATTGATTTGCTCACGTGAAGAGTTCAAGGAGTCCAACATAGTAGCTGCACCAAACTGGAAAGGCCGAGAGAATCCAGGAATCTGCTCAGTCCGCAAGCGCTGGATGTCCTCAGTAGTACCAGTCCAGTTGCGTGAAGGCCGAATGGATTCACAGGATATCTGCTGTTCTCAGTACATGCTGGGATCCGAAAGGTTGATCACAGCAGCAAGACAAACTCATCCAGATGAGAGAGGCAAGCCGCAGGAGAAAAGAAGGGACACCTCCTTCTGCCGTGGCCTTAATACTGTGCCTGCCGGCAGAAGGTACTACCCACATTTGGGGTGGGCCATCCGGGTTGAGGCGGTCCAATCAGAAGACCCTTAGTCCAGTCAAGTTGACACCCAGGATTAACTATCACAGGGGCCAAGAAGACACAATGGAGGAAAGACAGGATCTTCAGCAAGTGGTGTTGGCAAAACTGGATCAACATTTGTAGAAGAATGAAATTAAACCCCTACCTCTCACCCTATAAAATAGTCAACTCCAGATGGATTAAAGACCTTAACGTGAAACTCAAAACTCTGAAGGTGATAGAAGAAAAAGTTGGCAGCAGACTACAAGGCATGGCATAGGAAAAGACTTCCTAATCAGACAACAGCTGCGCAAGAAATAAGATTGACTATTGACAAATGGGACCTCATTAAACTCAAAACTTCTGTACATCAAAAGAAAAATCAGGAAGTGAAGAGAAAACCACAGAGTGGAGGAAACCTTTACCACAGATACAACAATTATATCTGACAAAGCATTGATTTCAGAATATATAAACTACTTGAAGACAAGAAGAAAGAAAACAATGATCACTCAAGATGGAGCAAAGAGCTGAACAGAGACTCACAAGAGAGGAATTAGAGATGGCGAGAAACAACTTTAAAATGTTCAATTCGCTAATAATTAAGGAAATGCAAATTAAACCATTTAAGGTCATCTCACTAGAGAAAAGACTGCTAATAATAAAAAAAAAAAATGATATCAAGTGCTGGAGAGGTTTTGGGGAAAGGGGAACACTCATCCACTGTTGGTGGGAATGTAAACTAGTACAGTCACTATGGAAAGCAGTGTGGGGAACCCTTGGAAGGCTCAAAATGAGCTTACCACCTGACCCAGTCATACCACCCTGGGTATATACCCAGAAGACTCATCTTACCACAGAGATAACAGAGATACATGCACAGCCATATTTATTGCACCTCTCTTCACAATAGCAAAAAGCTGTAACCAGCCGAAGTGCCCCTGAACAGATGAGTGGATAGAGAAAATGTGGTACATCTACACAATGGAGCTCTATGCAGCAGTAAAGAAAGATGATATTGTGAACAACAATGACAACAACAACAACAACAGAAAATACTGCATCAAAGAATTGGCTGAAATGGTGAACTTCTGCTCAAAACAGTCAACTTCTGCATCAAGAATTCTGAGAAAGACTGAGAAAAATATGTAAAACATGTTTTGCAGAATGCATGAGCTCTGGTGGGGTGGGGGTTAGGGAGGGGGATATGGGTCTAGATTTGATTTGTAATGTAATCTTATGTAATATATATATAATAAAAATAAAATAATAAAAAAAGAAAGTCAGATGAGCAAGCCAGAGCAGACCAGCCAGTAAGCAGAGTTCCCTGTGGTTTCTGCTTCAAGCTCCTCTTCTAGGAGAGAGATCTTCCTTATTTACATTAGGTGACAAATTCCAAGAGAATAGAATAGTCTGCAGATAGCAGTTGGGTACTGACTCAGTATCACTTAACTAAAAAATGAAAGCTGTAATCTTGCCTTTGTTGTTTACCTTGGCTCAAATGAAATTCAAGCATTGATATAAGTATGAAGTTGGTTAATTATAGGAAAAAATAAAATTACCTGGGTTTGATCATAGATTAGAAAAGCCTACTTCATTGATATGTGCTCTAATCTCCCAGTTCCTGCTCTTCTGTCATGATTTATTATTCAACAGTAATTAAATTTGCTGCTGTTAACTACGACTATGTGAAAGAGGAAGCTTTCTGACCAGTAACAATGTCTGCCCTTTTATAGGTTAGAGATAGTTGTGCAGTCAGGGATTTTAGTTCTCATTTGTCACTGCATCTAGGGGTGGCCATGTGACTTGTTCTTATCACTGAAATAAGAAAGGAAATGGTGTGAGGTACACCTGAGTCTTTACCTCTTACTACACCTGAACCTTTTGACACGACACAGGCCTTCTCTCCACCTGATCATTTTAGCTAATGTAGTCTCCATGTTCTCATTCCTGTCTTTTAGCAAAACCAGAAAATTCACAATATCAGTACACAGCTTTACTATCTGGCAGGATTGAAATGTTATGAGTAGGAAATAAATATTGAATAAAATTATTTATTTATTTTATTTTAATTTTATTTTATTATTTTTTATGTGTATGAATGTACTGTCTGCATGTAGATTTGTGCACCCATGTCATGCAATGCCGCAGAGGTCAGAAGAGGGTGTCGGATTTCCCTGGGATTGGAGTTAAAGACAGTTCTTAGCCACCATGTGGGTGCTGGGAATTGAACCCAGGTCCCCTGCAAGAGCAGTCAGTGCTCTTAACCACTGGAGCCATCTCTCTAGCCTCCTAAAATTATGTTTTATACCTAATCAAATTACTATTGAGAGGAAAGGTGCTATGTTCAAAAAGTAAAAATATGTACCATTGACCTCAAAATTTGGTGATGAAATAGTTAGTAGAGGTTGGGGAAATAGAGATTCATGTTCCATACAGTTTATCTTTAATAAAACTACTGTTGCTGATAACTTAAAAGTTAGGTCATAGCCCTTCAAAACCACAACTCTAGGACCAAAAGTTGGTGCAGACTAGTGTAGCTTATTGTTATTACTTGCATCTTATAAGATATTACCAGAAAGAGATAACTTTATTTACTTAGTTTTCTTTTGTTTTGTTTTGTTTTGGTTTTGTTTTGGTATTTTTGAGACAGGGTCTCCCTTTAGTCCCAGCTGGCCTGGAGCTAGCGCTATAGACCAGGTGGGCCTTGAACTCACCTGCCTCTGCCTTCCGAGTGCTGGGATTAAAGGCATGTGCCACCATGCCCGGCACTAGAAAGAGATAACTTTAAACAAAAAACAATTGTTTTGGAAGCAAAAATAAAAATGGAGTATATAAAATCCAGAAATCTAAAGCCTAACAGGGTTGAAAAATGTAAGGCTCTCAACCTCAAGTATATGAAATAGAATTGGAAAAAGTCTCATTACAACTTCTATTACTGGGTGCTGTACTTTGTAGTGAAGGTAAAAGGAACATTGGGTGTCACTATTGACCTAAGTATTTACTAGCAGATCAAAAACATAGTAACTTTGAGTGAACTGGGTTGGCAATGAAATTTTAGCCAATGTCTCATCAGAGAGGTTTTCATTGCCAGGATCTATACTGCACAAAGCCTGCCTAGCAGAATTTCATTATCATTATTTCGTTATTTTATTATCATCATTTCATTATCATTATCACCACTCTTTGAGTGGTGGGAGTTTTTATGTTGATTGTTATGTTCCACAGTAACAATATAGGGGATCATGATGTGGAGAAAGACAATTTGCCTTTTGGTTCATGGATAGATAGACTATAAATTATCACATGCAGGTGCGACTATATCACTCAGAACTGCTAGATTTTAGAGCTGGGTTCCATGACTGCTATGGAAGCTTTAATCAAACAGTCTGGGTAGGAGTCGACTCCTACTTATGGGGAAGAAAGATATGGGAAGATATTTAATAGCCAAAGGGTTTGACTGAGGCAGAGGTGTCTAGCTGTCTACCTAAAATTTGTTGGCCCCTTTCCATTCTGCTGTTAACAATTAATGAATAATAACTATAGCAGGCCCCTCAACATCCATGAAGATCATATGATTAATTTTGCCCAAGGGGATGTCTATAGACATGATGCCTGTGGCCATCAGCTGGACCTTTAAAATAATGACAATCTGTAGTCTGTGTTTGAGCTACAGAATGAAAGCAAATATTTTTTCAGTTACTGTGAGATAACCTATCATACAATGGGGAAAACATGCACTGAATAACACAAAATATGCTTCCAGTGTACTGAGGCTCAGAATCTAAACTTACATGTTGTATAGTGTTACTAGTTGATATAAAATAAAATTCACAATGCTATATTACTCCTTTAATGCAATATATTATGTGAAATTATACAAATAAAACTGTTCATAGATGGGCTGAGAACATGGCTTGGTTGGTAAAGTACCTGCCACACAAACATGTAGACTTGTTTGCACTCCTAACACTCACATAAAAAACTGGTATGGGTCAGGCATGGTGGTGCACGCCTCTAGTCCCAGCACTCAGGAGGCAGAGGCAGGCAGATCTCTGTGAGTTCCAGGCCAGCTGTGTATACAGAGGGTGCCAGTCTCAAAAAACAAAACCAAACAAAATAAATCTGGGTGGGTCTGGTAGCATGCAGCATTAGGGCAGAGACAGGCAGATCTCTGGCAATTACCTCTAGCCAACTGGTGAGGTTTATATCAGTGGGGGATCCTCTCTCGAAACATAATGTGAAAAGTGATAGGGGAAGACATCTGACATCCATCTCTGGCCTCTACATGTAAGTGTGCATGAGCATATGCCCACATACACACATACATGCAACATACACATGTAAGTGTGCATGAGCATATGTCCACATACACACATACATACAACATACACATGTAAGTGTGCATGAGAATATGCCCATATAAATACAACATACACATAAACACATACATACACCATACACAAAAAATCTTCAGGTTATGTATTTCTCGATAAAATTTTGGAATTATTGTTTTTTATCTCTTCAACTGAACATGAAACTTAACAAAGATTTAGTTAATTGCCCACAGTCACCCGATGAGTAAGTGACAGAAAGGGGATTTAATCCCAAGTGTGTCAGGATATTATCATATTTAGGAGGAAATTACTAATATAAATTACTGTGGTTGAAGAATAGCTTAAGGAAAGTTTGGCTACTGCAGTTGCTGGGTAAGTTATGACTGCAGTTACCTGCTAAATCTTATATACTTCCATATCATTTGATTGAATGAGACAGGAGTGGATAGGACTCTGAATGTTGTTGCTGTATTATTGTCTATAATATTACTCAAATAACATATTATGTTTTACTCACAAACTTCTCTCTTTTATTTTCGTATGATCTTATTCTTAAAGTCATTAATTGGTTCTTACGGAGATTTAATCTCTCAAGCAGGAAATGGCTAGCATGAGTTTTAGTAGTAAATCTTTGTTAAAAAAATAAAGTCCATACTGAAATATTTTTTCTGTGATACTTAGTTATTCCATTATAGCAATTTCCATTGTTCTCACTGTTACTCTTTACTGTTAACTCACTGAATATCTTTTTGTTGTGGCAGTGGTTTTGTTTTGGTGTTTTGTTAATTTGTTTGTTTGACACAGGGTTTCTCTGTAGTCCCAGCTTGTCTGGACCTGGCTATGTAGACCAGGCTGGCTTTGATCTCACAGAGATCTACTTGCCTTTACCTCCTGAGTTCTGGGATCAATATCATGTATCTTACTTAACCTTTATGGTTTAGAATCTCAGCTGTGAAGTTGAGAATAAAAGAGACATTATATATGTGTGTATGTGGTGTAGTGTGTGATATGTGGTGTGTGGGGTTTGGTATGGTGTGATGTGTATATGTGGTGTGTGTGTGGTGTGTATATGTGTGATGTGGTATATAGTGTGGTGTGTAGATGGTGTGGTGTGTGTGTGTGTGTGGTATGGTGTGGTGTGTGTGAGGTGTTTGTGGTGGTGTGTTTGTGGAATGTATGATGTGTGGTATGTGTGTAGCTTGGTGTGTATGTGTGTGGTATGTTTGTGTGTGGAGTGTGTGTGACATGAGGTGTGTGTATGTGTGGTGTGTAGTATGTCTTGTATGTGTATGTTTGGTGTGTGCTATATGATTGTGGTACATGTGTAGTATGTTGTGCTAGTATGTGTATGTACATGTGTAGTATGTATGTGTGGTATGCGTATGCATCTGTAGTATGTTTATCTGTGAGTGTTATATTATATAATGTGTGTATGTATATGTATACATATAGTATATATATAATGTGTTTATGTATATGTATACATATAGTATATATACATATATGGTGCATAATGTGTATATTTGTGTGTTTGGTGCAGTATGTGTATGTGTGTCATGTGTTCGTACTGTAGTGTGGTCTGCGTGTCTTTGTGGTAGTGTCTATGTGAACGTGTGGTGTGTTTGTTGTCTATTCATGCTTTGTTATTCTTTCTTGCTTTATTATTTTCACTCTCAACACTCGAGTTGCTTTTGGTACATTTGAGAGCCTTCAGCTTGAGAGGTATGTAATTAGACACACACTCTCAAATCAACAATGTTAAAAATATATTATGCATGGGGCTGGAAAGATGACTCAGTAGTTAAGAGCACTGGCTGCTCTTGCAGAATGTCTGGATTCAGTTCCCAATACCCACAGGGTGGATAACAACCGTCTGTAACTCCAATTCCAGGGAGATCTGATGCCCTCTTCTGTGGGCACTGCATGCACAGCTACCTGTCTGTCTGTCTGTCTATCTATCTGTCTGTCTATCTATCTATCTATCTATCTATCTATCTATCTATCTATCATCTATCTGTGGGCAAACATATGAAATAAAAAATAGAAAAAAAATAAATGTTACACACTGACATATAGCTATTATAGGAATAGTGCGTGAAGGTTTGTTGTTTGTTGGCCAAAACATCTATGACTTACAGGAAATGATTGCTTTTTAATCCTGTCAGGTTAGAAAGATCTTAACCTTTCTGGGACTTACCTACTATGGGCAGAGCTCCGCTTTCTTGTATGGGATTGTGAGCAGAGGATTGTTTTCATGGAAGTTTCTGGAACTTACTATAGTTCCAAGACTAATGGAAGGGGCCTCCTGGCACTGGGATACTGAGCAAGTATGAAGCATTTATATAGTACTGCTAAAATCAGTTATCTACAATGACAAGTTTTAAAGGTCATGCTGTGAGCAGCCCCAATATTCATTCTGCTGTGAGAAAGCAGAGACACCGGAAGCGCCATTCCACTGCCTCCTCAGCAGCTGTTGCTGCCCTGATGAAAAGAGAAGCAGTCAAAGAGCCCACAGGACTAACAATATACAAGCACCAGCCATTTTGAACACTCCACAGACACCTTGAGATGTCTATGCCAAGTCTGCAGCTGACTGCTCTGGCTCCTGAAGGTGTAGCCTGAGCCAGAGCTGCTCGAAACACTATGTACAAACTTTTGCTATTCTAATCCTCGATGAAGTTGAACTCCAGCTGACTCTGCAACCATTTCCATCTTGGCCAGAGTGGGAGAACTTCCTCATGGAAGAACCACTGTGACTGTTATTAGTGAGCTCAGACAATGGCTGTGATCGTCCCAAATGACTGACTGTGATTGGTCCCAACACCCGTTTTCAGACCTTCCTACTGAGTCAGCTGGAAGACAGCTGTGCTGCATCTCCTGATGCTGCAGGGGTAGGCTCTGTAAGGCTTCTCTCCGGTGGTCTTTTCCTGCCTACTTTCAGTAGTGAGATCTGAACTGGCTCAGGAAGAAAGAAATAGCACGGAGTAGAAAGTGGAGGTGACAACAACAACCCTGAAGACAAGGACGATGACAGGTGACAGAACTACAGCAGTGGCAGCTGCTGCTTGGCAGTGAAGAGGTCCCAGTGAAACCAGAGGCAGCCCTAGCCGCTCGCGTTGGCTTCCAATGGTTGATGCCTCACCCCTGGACAGCAAGCATCCACACCCGATTTCTGTGCTGTGGGCCTCAGCTTGCCGGCATAGTCTGCACACAACCTCTACTGGACAACTGAAGAATGGGTAGAAGCCTTAACGGGGCTGCGTAACAGTAAAGAAGTGGCCCCAGGACTGGGGATGTGCCTGCCTACAGCACCCACAGACCTGGGCCCACCATTCTCCCAGTGGACACCCCTGGGCAATGATCTTCACCTGGATCACAGCTGATTCCTGAGTCCTGGATCCCTGCGTCCCTGGGTCCTGAGCAGTGGGTGGATGCTCTGGCTCCCACCCTGGCTCCCCGATGTAATCCTCACAGAAGCAGTCACCTCCAGTCAGCCCTGAAGCAGCTGCAGGGTTGTGAAGGGGTTGGGCACCTGCCTGACAGCAGAAACAGCTGAACAGTTCCAGAGTGTCCAGGAAGAATGTGAGTCTGGAGAGCTGCTTAAAGGAGGAAGCCGGAAGAAGGCAGAGAAGAACTTGCAGACCCTGGTCTCCAGGAAAGTTCCAGGACGTTCCTGTCTTCAAGACCAAGGGTCTCAGACCCGAAACTAAGAACTGCCATGCCACACACCACTGCCCAGGAGGAGGACATAGGGTTCCTTAGCTAAGGCTTGAACGGGACTATAACAATAGAGGGCGCTATGTGAGATGGCTTCCTGCCCATTGCCTGGAGCCAAATATAGGGAAAGAGAACCACATAGAGCAGCTTTTTTCAAGAGCTTCTTGACTTCATGGGCTTTCTGTGGATAGAGCAAACGAGCCGCAGTCAGCTGTCTGTTCACACTGCCTGCTGCATTATTTTCCACTAGCTGAGTTTACTGTTTATCAGTCCAACATTATCGTGTCGTTTGGAAGTATCTACAGGTTTCCATGTTTCTCTCAGCTCTTATTGGGCAGCATCAATGTCATATGCGAGGTGTAACTCCAGTTACAAAACTTGCCTATTCTTTTAACAAAAGTATTGTCTTTACCTTCAGGATTTTTCCTGAACCCTTTATCTATCTATCTATCTATCTATCTATCTATCTATCTATCTATCATCAATCTATCATCTATCTATCTATCTATCTATCTATCTATACACACACACACACACACACACACATACACACACACACGCACACGCACACGCACACGCACACGAACTGTGGACTGAATTGGCTTCAGGCCACAAATACTCATGGACAAGAGTCCCCTTTTTTGTAGTTATATATTATAGTACCGGTAACAGTGTTCATAGTGAACTTATATTTTGTTTGATAGAGGTTGAGAAAACAGCAAGAGAATTCTTCCTAAATGAGATTTTCGCAGGCACATGACCCAAATATCATTACTAGAGCAGAAAAAATTTATTCTGATACTGTTCTGCTTTTTACGAGAGTCCTTTTCTTCTTACTCATTTTTTGAATGTGTTGAAGTAGTTTTGTCTGAGGCATGGAGTGGAAACTTTGGCTCATAAAGAACAGGAATTTTTTCCTACACTTGTTAGATATGTTTATGAAGTAAAATTATTTGTTGGGCTGTTAGTTTTCATTACATATAACATATAACTGAGTTAATTTCAGACATGAATTTAAATAGCTCTTGGGTGATTGCCCAGGTGTGAAGACTCCATTGGGATTAAGGGTGGATGATACTGAATTCACAATAAACTCTGTCAGCTAAAAGGAGCCTTTAATTCCTTGGGATACATTCCTAAGTCTGGTTAGTAACTAGTTCATTCTGTTGATAAACAAACTTCAGCAGATTCAGAGTTTGGGCTTGAAAAACAATTCCTAAAATTTAGCACTCTTTATCTTAACATTGATTGAATCTATTTTAGATATGTCTGAAGCAATAACTTTTGCTTTATCCTAATTCCACAAAGTGTAAAGTTCCTTCAGAGGAAAGCTTCTCGAGGCATAGTTGCCATTTTCTTGTGAATTCTATCCTTATTCAAGAATCAGGAACTTAGAATGACCACGGGAACAGAATTCATTCCTGAAGCAGGGGCATACTCAAATTCTCAGTGTTTGTGAGGTTCCCCCGACACACCCAATTTATACTATTGTATGTCCTCTGTATTTTGCTGAGCAGAAATAATCATTATTTTGGTTATTTTTATTGTGGCTAATTTGTTTTCATTTACTAGCATTATTTTTAAAGTTGGAGAAAAATGAAAATTACTTACTGAAGAGTTGTGTTTTGTTAAGCCCAGCATTGTTTAGTTTCCATAATATCTCTAAGGTCTATGATCTACTGGGGACATGGGTTTTTATGGGGGAGTAAAATTATTTTTTAGCTATGTAAGAAAGAAAATGAAAGGAATTAAGAAAAAAAGAGAAAAAGAAAGAGAGAAAGAGAGAAAGAAAGAAAGTTACTTGTAGTGGTCAGGTTACATATGTGAGTCTAAGTAAGGAAAGAGAGGTACTATCCCTTTCCAATGGAAGGCTCAACAGCCTTTCTCTAGATAGCATAGGAGCTGACTCTGTCAGCTGTACAAAGGTAGAGAGCTGCGCGTATAGCCGTGAAACAGAAGGAAGCCTGTGTGAGGCAAAGAAAGTTACAAGAATGTCTGAGGACACTACAGCAATCCAATGCTAGCTGGATACACATAGAGGAAAGTAATGCTGCTGGCATAAGCCTGTGATTCTTCTGATGCTTGTTTAGAGATGTGTCAGTGGATTGGGTCACCATTGAATCCCAATGCAGGGAACCAACAATGGAAATAATCTTGTGTGACTCAGCATGACGGCTCTCATTTCCTCTTAAGGAAATCTTGAGTTCATTGTGTAGAAATATGTCATCCTCCCCTAGAATACCCGAAAAATGCCTGGTCCAGAGAAAACATCTCTTTATCTTTAATGGCCGAGTCTCTTTAAAACCATATAAGCTGATGTAATCAGGAAGGTCTTGAACCATTGTGAGAGAAAATTAGACAGGAGAGTGTGTCACAGAACTCTGGACAAGGAAGAACAAAGTAGGGGTATTTTGAGAGGTTGTCTAGAGACTGCTCTCTTATCCTTTCATGTATTCTTTTGATTGTCTGCCACATGTATAGCCACCAACACTGGCACATTTGATCATCTCTCAGCCCTTAACATAGCTCACTACCTCTGTTAATTGTTGCTGTCACCTGCTAACCAAACAAATGTCCATTCAATTTATGTAGACTGTAGTATACTTCACTTTGGAGAAATGAGAGAAAATTGGTTGATTCACTTGTTATAGAAACTATTATCAATAAAACTTCTAATAGTTTCTAAAGAAAATCCCTTATGTATGTTCTGAATTTGGATAGCTTTTGGATATTTTGGATCATAGTTTTGTAGGTATCATTATGGCATGAATATCAACGTACGTTAAGAATAGTAATTTGAATTATTCATACATACACAGAAAAAGAAAGTTCATGATATCTTACTGCAGTTTTAAAAACTTTATTTTTAAAAGTCCTTATTTCCTTTTCCTTCACATATTTATTCTGATTTTATCTTTGGAATGCACAGAATCTAATTATCAAATGGTTATTCTTCAAATATTTGAAATTTTCAAGTCTCCCAGACATTGTTTTTAAGTTGAAAAGCATATTTAATTCTGCTATTAATCTTATAATGACACAAACCTAGAGACACCTGAGAAAGGGGAGCCTCAATTAAAGAATTTCCAGTAGATTGCCCTGTGGTATGTCTGTGAATCATTATCTTGATTGCTGGATGATGTGAGAAAGCCAAGCCCACTGTGGGCAATACTATTCGTAGGCATGTTGGTCTGGCTGTGTAAGAAAGGCAGTTGAGGCAATACAAATTAAAATGACCTTAAGATTTCATCTTATTCCAGTAAGACTAGCTATGATCAAGAAAACAAATGACACAAAGAGCTGGGGGTGGAAGACAGGTGGGCTAAGCAGGCAACCCAACCCCCCCAACTGGAACTTCCCCAACTGGAACTCAGGAGAGTGTGGCTGGCAGCAGAGGGAATACAGTGTTCAGTAGGTGTCACTTCTACTACCCACCCAGCTCTTGCAGAACAGAAAGGGAAAAGTGAACTATACCTTCCAATATATAACCAAAATTGAAAGCTTAAAGCCTAGACAAGTCAACACTCCATTCATAAGGAGAATACAACAAAGACACCCAAAAGAATCAGGGAAATCAATCTTTCAACAAGGTGAAGAGGAATTCAAGATTTGCATCAGAATACAGGCAAAAGGTTAACCACATGCTGAGAGCACAACAAAAGAACAATATGGGAAAAAGCACAGAATAACTCCACACCAAACTGTATGGAGCCAGTGGAGGACTCCTACAATGGGATTTCCCTAGAGGTAACCCAGGATCATATCCCAAAATAACAATCACAGATATATTCAAAAAAATCATAAAACTAAGGGGAGAGAATGAAAAACTCAGAAAGACCTACAGGGAGACAAGGACAAACTTCAGAAAGAACTAAAAGGAGAAAATGACAGACTCCGGAAAGAGCTAGAGGGACAAAATGACAAACTCTGGAAGGAAGTGGAAACACTGAAAAGACCCCATGCTGAAATGAAAAAGGAAAGCAATTAGCTACAAGAAAAAAATTGAGAAGCTCCAAAAGGAAATGGAAATAGTAAAGAAAACAAAGGAAGAAATGAAAAAGGAAATCGAACAGTCATCCAATCAAGAGGAAAGAATGGGAAAAAGCCTCAGAAGCAGAATGGCAGAAGCAGAAAAAAGAATATCAGACTTAGAAGACAACACAGAACAACTAAAAAGCTCAAGTAAAGACTATGAAAAATTTAAAAATACACAAGAATGGAACAACCAGGAAATGTGGGACACTATGAAAAGATCAAACTTCTGCATCATAGGGATAGAGGAAGGAGAAGAATCCCAAGAGAATGGTATTGATCAGATTGTCAACAGAATAATAGAGGAAAATTTCCCCAAATTTAAAAAAGAAAAACCCATACAAATACTAGAAGCAAGTTGAACACCAAATAGACTAGACCAGAAAAGAAACTCCCCCCACCATATCATAGTTAAAATGCTAGATGCCCAAAACAAAGACAAATTTCTGAAAGCCACAAGAGAAAAACAATTTACATATAAGGGAAAAAAAAACCTAACAGAATTACAGCTGACTTTTCAGCACAAACTATGAAAGCAAGAAAACATGGACCAAAGCATTCCCAGTGCTAAATGACGATAAATGCCAATCCAGGTTAATATACCCAGCAAAAATGTTGAAGGGAAAAAAGTCTTCCAGAAAAAATTTAAAAAAATTTAATTAAAAAAAGAACAACAAAAACAAATGACGAATGGTATTACTCATTTGTGGATGATATCACCAGTTACCTAATTGTATGGCAAACTGAGCAAAGTCAATGTGATCTGAATACAACTGTGCTCTTATATTGTGAATCCCTTAAAATATAATAAAAAATAATAAAAAATGAAAAACCTTCCATGACATAAACAAGATGAAAGAATACATGTTTGGAAAACCAACCCTTCAGAGAGTACTGAAGCAATTCAAAGGACAGGGGAGAGGAGCAGCTACCCCCAGGCACCTTGAAAGAAAAGTTTAATAAAAACAGAAATGCAGAAGTAGAAACCTACTCAAAAAATGCAAATGAATAAGGTGAAAGGAAGCAACACATAACTCTCAATTAAATATTAACAGACTAAACTCCCCAATCAAAAGGCATAGACTGAGATAATGGATTAGGAAACAGAATCTTTTGATATGCTGTCTACAAGAAACCCATCTCACCCTTAAGGATAGGTATAAACTTAAAGTGAAAGGATGGAAAAAAAATATTCCAAGCAAATGGTACTAAAAAGAAAGCAGGAGTTACTATCTTAATATCAGATAAAATAGACTTCAAAGTAGAAGCAATTAGAAGAGACAAAGAGGGCTATTATATCCTTATCAAAGGGAAAATTAACCATGAAGACTTCACAATCATGAATATATATGCACCAAACGCCAGTGCACCAACCTTTGTAAATACAACTCTACAGGACCTCAAAGCACAGATTAACCCCAACACACTCATAGTAGGGGACTTCAATATCCCACTGAGTCCTTTGGACAGATCAACCAGACAAAGAATAAACAGAGAGACATCTGAACTGAACAATACAATAAAGGAAATGGACCTCACAGACATCTTCCAAATATTCCACCCAAGCACCAGAGAATATACTTTCTACTCAGCACCCCACAGAACATTCTCCAAAATTGACCACATACTTGGACACAGAAAAAAACTGAACAAATACAAGAAAATTGAAATAATTTCATGCATTCTATCAGACCATAGTGCAATAAAGCTCAATATCAATACCAGGATAAGCCCTGCTACCTACATGAACACATGGAGACTAAACAACACACCCCTGAATAATAAATGGGTCAAGGAGGAAATAAAGAAAGAAATAAAAGCATTCCTGTGGCTGGAGAGATGACCTAGAGTTTAAGAGCACTGACTGCTCTTGCAGAGGACCCTGGTTCGGCCCCCCCCAGCACCCACATGGTGGCTGAGAACCATCTTTAACTCCAGTTCCAGGGGAATCCGACACCATCTTCTGACTTCCATAGCATTGCACGTCACAGGTGCACAAACCTACATGCAGACAGTACATTCAGACACATAAAAAAATTAAAAGCATTCCTGGAACTAAACGACAATGGCAGTACAACACAACAAAACCTATGGGACACTTTAAAAGCAATCCTAAGAGGGGATTTTATAGCCCTGGGTGCCTATATTAAAAACAAACAAACAAACAAACAAACAAACAAAAAACAGAAAGAGCATGGATAAATGAGCTAACACTGCAGCTAAAAACACTGGAAAGGCAACAACAAATAAACCCTAAATGCAACAGACAGGAAGAAATAACAAAAATCAGAGCATAAATTAATGAAATAGAAACAAAGAAAACAATACAAAAAATTCTTTGAGAGAAAAAACAAGATAGAGAGACCTCTAGCCCAGTTAACCAAAAGAAAGAAAGAGCAACTCCAAATCAATAGAATTCATGATGAAGGGGGAAATATCACAACAGACAGTTAAAAGATCCAGAAAATCATACAGGAATACTTCAAAAACCTATACTCTACTAAATTTGAAAACCTAAGAGAAATGGATGAATATCTGCAATCCAGGGAATCACCAAAGCTAAACCAAGAGGAGATTGACAGCTTAAACAGACCCATAATATATGAAGAAATTGAAAATGTTATAAGAGATCTCCCAAATAAAAAAAGCCCAGGTCCAGATGGTTTCACAGCAGAATTCTATAAAACATTTAAAGAGGACTTACAACCATTGTTACTAAAACTGTTCAGAAGGATTCAAGCAGAGGGAAATCTCCCAAATTCCTTCTATGAAGCCAGCATCACTCTAATACTAAAACCAGGCGAGGATGCAACCAAAAAAGAGAACTACAGGCCCATCTCATTAATGAATTCAGATGCAAAAATTCTCAACAAAATACTTGCAAACCATATACAGACCCACATCAAAAAGATTATTTACCATGATTAATTTGGATTCATGCCAGAGATGCAGGGATGGTTCAACATATGAAAATCAGTAAGTATCATAAAACACATAAGTGGACTGAAGGACAAAAACCACAGGATCATCTAAATTGATGCAGAAAAGGCCTTTGACAAAATCCAGCATCCCCTCATGATTAAAGTATTAGAGGGAATTGGACTGGAAGGATCATTCCTCAACATAATCAAAGCCAGATATCAGAAACCCACAGCCAGCATCATCCTAAATGGAGAAAAGTTAGAAGGATTCCCCATAAAGGTAGGAACCTGACAAGGCTGCCCCTTCTCACCACTCCTCTTCAATATAGTACTTGAAACACTGGCTAGGGTAATAAGGCAAGAAAAGGCAATTAAAGGAATACTATTTCTAAAGGAGGAAGTAAAACTATCCCTTTTGCAGAAGATATGATAGTTTACCTCAGGGATGCTAAAAACTCCACCAGAAAACTCCTAGAAATGATTTAAAGTTTTAGTAAAGTGGCAGGATACAAAATTAACCTAGAAAAATCAGTAATCTAGTGGTTAAGAGCACCAACTGCTCTTGCAGAGGACCTGGGTTTGATCCCCAGCACCCATATGGCAGCTGAGAACTGTCTTTAACTCCAGTTCCAGGGGAATCCTACACCCTCTACTGACCTCCATGGCATTTCATGACAGGTGATGCACAGACCTACATGCAGACAGTACATTCATATAAATAAATAAATAAATAAATAAATAAATAAATAAATAAATAAATAAATAAAATGTTTCAGTAAAGTGGTGGGATATAAAATTAACCTAGAAAAATCATTAGCATATCTTTACGCCAACAACAATCAACTGAAGAAGGAATACAAGGAGACATTCCCCCTTACAACAGACTCAAAAACAATAAAGTACCTAGGAATAAACCTAACCCAAACCACCAAAGGTCTCTACAACAAAAATTTAAACTCCTGAAGAAGCAGATTGAAGAAGACATAAGAAGATGGAGAGACCGCCCATGCTCATGGATTGGAAAAATTAATATAATAAAAATGTCCATTCTACCCAAACTAATATACATATTCAATGCAATCCCTATTAAAATCCCAAGGTCATACTTCACAGGCTTGGAAAAAAATTCTTAAATTCATATGGAACAACAAAGACCCCAAATACCTAAAGCAATCCTGAGTGAAAAGAGCAATACAGGGGGGATTTCTATACCAGACATCATACTATACTACAGGGCTATAGTCATAAAAACAGCCTGGCACTAGCACAAAAACAGACCTGTAGACCAATGGAACAAAACTGAAGATCCAAACTTGAACACATACAATTTCAGCCACTTCATATTTGACAAGGAGGCCAAAAATACTCAATGGAGGAAAGAGAGCATCTTCAGCAAATGGTGTTGGCAAAACTGGATCAACACTTGTAGAAGAATAAAATTAACCCCCTACCTCTCACCCTGTACAAAAATCAACTCCAAATAGATCAAAGACCTCAATGTGAAACCCAAAACTCTGAAGGTGATAGAAGAAAAAGTTGGCACCAACTTACAAGACATAGGCATAGGAAAAGACTTTCTAAATCAGACCACAGCTGCTCAGGAAATAAGGTTGACAATTGACAAGTGGGACCTTATTAAACTCAAAAGTTTCTGTACAGCAAAAGAAACAGTGAGGGAAGTGAAGAGAAAACCCACAGAGTGGGAGGAAACCTTCACTGCTGATACATTTGACAGAGCATTAACTTCCAGAATATATAAACTATTCAAAAAACAAAGAAGTAAGAAAACAAATTACTCACTCAAAAGATGGAGTAGGGGCTGGAGAGATAGCCTAGCGGTTAAGAGCACTGACTGCTCTTGCAGAGGACCTGGGTTCGATCCCCAGTGCCCACATGGTGGCTGAGAACCATCTGTAACTCCAATTCCAGGAGAACTCCAGTTCCAGGAGAATCCGAGACCCTCTTCTGACCTCCGCAGCATTGCACGACGCGGGTGCACAGACTTGCATGCAGACAGTACATTCATACACATACAGAAATAAAATTAAAAAAAAGATGGAGTAAAGGGCTGAACAGAGACTTCACAAGTGAGGAAATAGAGATGGCTGAGAAACATCTTAAAAAGTGTTCAACATTGCTAATAATTAAGGAAATGCAAATTAAAACCACTTTAAGATATCATCTCACCACGATAAGGCTAGCAAGGATCAAGAAAACAAATGATACTAAATGCTGGAGAGGGTGTGGGGAAGGGGAACACTCATCCACTGCTGGTGGGAATGCAAGACTTGTACAAACCCTATGGAAGGCAGTTGGAGAACCCTTAAAAGTCAAAATGAGCATACCACCTGACCCAGCCCATACCACTTCTGGGAATATACCCATCAGACTCTGCCTACCACAGAGATACATGTACAGCCATGTTTATTGCAGCTATCTTCACAATAGTGAAGGCTGGAACCAACCCATGCCCCTCAACCAATGAGGGATAGAGAAAATTTGGTACATTCTACAACAATGGAGTTTTAGCAGCGGTAAAGAAAGATTGACATCATGAAATTTTCAGGAAATGGATGGAACTGAGATTTATGCTAAGTGAAGTAACACAATCCCAGAAAAGCAAAGACGAATGGTTTCCCTTATCTTTGGATGCTAGCACCAAGACCTAGTTGTAAGACAAACTGAAACATGTTAATGTTATATTCCTCATGATCTAAAGACAACTTCTCTTGCAATGTGAATCCCTATACAGGATCTAAAAAGCTGACCACACTATTTTCAGACCTTGGGTTTTTGGTACATGATGGGGGTTGTGTGCATCTTTTAGAGTATATGGGATTAAAATGGAAAGATGCGAATCAAGAAATATGATATGGAAATAAACTACAGTTTGTTTCCGAAGGATACAATTTAATATAGGTGCAATATTAATAAGCTGTTGCAACTTAGCTTCTGGGTGCTTAACGACCATACTATAATGCCCATGCCAATTTGGCCAAGGGACTCAGGATAACTTTGTTCCTTGCCCTGAGAGGTCAACCAAATCTTTAGGGGATTATGCATGGGACATCTCTTAAATGTCCTGCAGATTGGGGTCACCAGTCTTCCTGTTCCGGAGGTCTTGGAGAGCCACTGATGGGACTTCCGCCAGTGTCCAATCTATAAAAAGGAAACACAATATCGCCTCATTCAGAAGGAAGAAGCCTGGTCTAGCAAGACCGCTTTTGTCCTCGAGTGGATGGAACGGGTGAATGAAAAGCTGAAAGGAGTCAAGGGGCTCCCACCCTTTTCACCCCCCCCAAAAAAAGAAACCCTGTTACCATAAGGGACCAGATCATCAACTGATCTTGAAGAAAACATAAAACCTTGTTATTTGGGCTAACTGTGTGCCTTAAAGCATCCAAAAGAAGTAAACCAGATTCAAATAATCGTACGACAGAGGAACACTACTGCAGACAAGAACTTGAGATCTAGTAACAAGACAAAAAATAATAAGACGAGAGTTCTTTGGCTTATTCTCATTCTACTGGCAAGTGCATCTTCCTTTGGCTTGCCACGGCTTTATAGACCTTCCTCAAAAGAACCAATTGGAAAGACAGGCTTTTAACCTCAATATTGGTCGTGAATCGGGACTGCATGTCCTCTCCAAGAGTCCTCCATAACCTTCAATGCCAGATGGGGACTACTGATATGCCAGCTTGTGAATAGAACAGCTAAGTGGGATGTCAGCATCATCAAGTGTAGAATGTCAATGTTGGACTACCTGGGCTGTATCATGGAGGCCATGGCAGGGGGATCAAGACATAACAATGTGTGTTTAATGGACTTCATTTGGGATACATGGGAGGGAAAAGACCCCAATGTGGTAGCAACAAAGTGCAGAGATTTGGATGGTTTGGGGTTGCCAAGGAAGGTACCCTGAGCACTTCCCTTAGGAAAACAATGCATCTTTTTAGGGAAGAAAAAAAAAAAAAATTCAAAAATCCGTCAATTCAAGTGATATGTGTCTATTATATATTATATATCTATATAAATTGTTTAGAATTTGAAATTCTAAAATTTAAAAAAAAAAAAAAAAAAAAAAAAAAACAAAAGAAATGAAAAAAAACTCTGGAAAGACTTAGAAAAAGATGCAAGACATGTATGACAGAGTGCAGGGACTTGGGTGGGATGGGGGGCATGGAAAGGGAAGCAACTCTAGATTCGATTGAGAAATGATGTATGACCTATGGAAAAAGTTTAATAATAGTAATAATAATAATAATAATAATAATAAAGTAGGAAAAAATAAACTACTTTCCCTGGTATCATTTTCTGAAATGGCTTAGTGCCTTTCTCTGTGTTTGCTTTGAGATGATGATGGTTAATGCAGGGTTTGCATTCCAATGACAGAGTTTAATATTCAGTGAATAGCATAAACAATAGTGACTAACATTCTAGTATATCTGTGGATGATCGATGGGAGTCGGAGATAGATTCTAAGACCAGGTTCAACTAGAGAAGTTGGACCAGTTGCTTATTAAAAGAGCATTATTTCTTTAGGTGGAGATGCATTTCAGACATAACACATGCTACAAAGAAAATTGGAATGCCATGAAATTTTAGGTGTGTTTAGAAAATATCAGGTGGTGAAGCAAGAGGTTGTAGGTTGTTTAAATGGTTTAAAATGCAACTGCACTTGTGACATAATTGTGAATGGCCTTGATGGCATGCCAAAGACAGGAGTTTATCCTGTTGACTGATTTTTTGGAGTATGGTCAGTAAAAAGATAAGGCAATTTAAATTTAATGAGTATGGTGTACCACCCAGACTTATGAGTCATTCCAGGCCACTGAGCTCCTCAGCACCACACTTCCTCGTGTGCTGTTCCACCTCCCATTGTTGTTAGGGTTGTAGTTTTCTCATTGGCTCATCTTGACCAGTTCTACTGAGCCTCACCTGCCCTTGCTGCCATTCCCTGCCACACTTCCATGCATAGCTGGGGTCAAGCAACATTAACATAGACAGACCCAGACAAGATTTATAGTTCCAGATTTTCTTATTTACCACCTTTTGGAATCACTCCTGTCCCTCCAATCAAAAATCAACATGGGCCTGTCTGGCACATCAACAGAGTAGTGCCCAAACTGAATACCAAGCACCACTCAGCAAGCAGGGCCACAACCTGACAAGTTGAGGTAACATCAAAGATAAAACACCCACTCAACAAAAATGAGATAAGATATACATATCAAAATAATTACCAAAAACATAACTCCAGATGTCCAAGTCCCTTTGCAAAAACCCAAACAACATGAATAACGAAGACAATATATCTCCAGAAATTAACAACCCAGTAATAATGTTTCCTGAAAAAGGAAAATTAACTGATACACAGAACAATGATTTCAAAATAGCAATTATAAATATGTTCAGGAGCTGGAGAAATGGCTCAGCAGGTAAGAACACTGGCTGTTCATTCAGATGTCCTGGGTTCAAGTCTCAGGACCCACATGGAAAGTAACAACTGTCTGTTACTCCAGTTCCAGTGGATCTCACACCTTCTTCTGTCCTCTGCAGGCACTGTATGACACAGATACACATACACGAATGCAAACATGACACAGATACACATAAAATAATAACAAAACTTTATAAATATATAAATAATAATAGTAATAAAACCTTATAAATATGTTCAAGGCAAACAAGCTGGTGCTGAGTTCGGAGCTTCATCTGTACTGGCAAGAGTCTACAGGGCTGGAATGTGCTATGCATGCTACCAGAAGGAAAAAAAATAATCATCCTCTAAACTGCAATAACAACTGGCCTGGCATGATATGCCCATGGCTTCAATAGTGGCATGAATATTATGGGAGCAGCCAACTACTCTTTAATTCTATTTAAGGTCTGGTTGTAGGATGGAGCCCATACCTAACACTGATTTCAGGCTTAGGAACCTCATCCTAAACAGGTCACAGGACATTGAGGAGAAACTGCTACAAGTTTTCTGCTTACTAGTTATCCTAATGGCTTATTTTTATACCCATAGATTAAAGCATCTCTCAATTCCCAACAGAGAAACTTCCTTATGCAACAGATGCTGATTAACACAGAAACCTACAATTAGTCAAAATACAGAGAACAAGAGTTCTTATCCCTTAATAAGACACCTGTATCACACTCTGATTTCAAGGCTTGGGGATCACTTAGGAAGAGTGAAAGATTCTAAGAGACAGAGAAGGTGGATGACCCACAAGGAAACAGAATTTTCCAGACAACTGGTGAGTTGCTCATAAGAACTCACAGAAATTAATGCTTAACAGCATGCACAAACCCCATGTAAGCTCAAACCAGACCAAATCCCAGCCTAGACATGAGGAAGAGGGTAAGAAACCCCAACTAAACCTAAGAAAATAATGGTAATTGATGGTTGCTAGAAGGGGCAGAGACAAGTATTTCAAGGATGGGATTCAATGGTCACTGTTCTACCATCCCTGAACATCCCTGGTTATAAGCATTTCAGTTTTATTCCTGGGCAAATGAAGAGAATTTGCCACCAGAAACATTTTTTTGAGACAGGGTCTCCCTTTAGTCTCAGCTGGCCTTGACAATACAGAGATCCACTTGCCTCTGCCTCCCAAGTGCTGGGATTAAAGGCATGCACCACCATGTGGTTGCTAGGAATCAAACCCTGGTCCTCTGCAAGAAAGTCAGTGCTCTTAACTGCTGAACCATCTCTCCAGCCCCCAGAAACATTCTTTATCCTAATTAAAGGAAAGTTGTGGGAGGAGAGATAAATGAGGCTTCAGATGTTGTGGTATGGATGGTCCTCCAAAAGAAAGACTTTCTCATGCTCAGGGGTGCCTGCCTGCCCAGGATTATAAGCTTGACTATTGGCTTTGGCTGTATAAGGGGGAGGGGCTAAGGGCATATAAAGAGAGAACGTGGGGTGGGATGGGGTGGGGTTACTCCTGCCATTGCCATCTTGGGTGGAGGTCTCAGACCTGTGCCTGAACACTCTATGGACATGAGGGAAATTCTGCCTTTTCTGTAAGTGATCCTGTCACCCATTTGCTCTGTAAGCAAGCAAAATTTAACTTGTTTGGATTTGGAGAGTGTTCCCTGCTTTGCCTTTGGGACCCCAGGAATGGGAGGTAGGTTGCCAAATGCCCATGGGCCTCTTGGAAGGAATTTTAGCAATGGATGGTATGAAAAACTGGAAGGAAATGTATTAGTTCAAAGTCCTACTTAAAAAGTGTATGTACAATAAATATATGAGTGGATATGTATAGCTGAAGGCTATATAACAAAAAACAGGGTAAGACAGGAGAAATCTCCCCTTGAGTTTGTCAGAGGAGTCCAAGAAACTCAAAATGACACAGGCTATTGCCAGAGTTCCTGATTAGCTCACAAAACTTTAAGGTTACATCTTATTGCTAAAGACAAGCCACACTTGGGACACATGACTTGGAGCAATGGAGCTGGAACTGAGCTACAAGCCTCTTCTCTGAAGACTAGCTTTTATAGTATCAGAGGATACTCCACAAGCTGCTGAGGGGAGGAAACTAATCAATAGTCTTACCCAGTTATAAAACCCAATAAACAAAACTGACCAGCCTAGCAAAGTATCTCTATCGGTGCAGTAGTGGAGATAATTATATTGGAGATAATCAACATCTGTCTAAATGGAATTAAGGCCAACTCAATGGGAAGGAACTCATGTGTGGTACTGTAACACATGGCTGGAGAGGCCATATATCTTAGACCAAAACTTGTTTTTACCACATCCATAGACCAATGTAATTTCTTACTTTATTCTAATTATGCATCCTTATATTTACAGGTAAATTTACCATTAACCTCTCATTAAAGAAATTTTTTTGCAATAAATAGATATTATTACAGTGTTCTGCAACTGGTCAAATGCCCAAATGTGGAGAATAAGTGTCTGTGAGATATTTAATTCTAAGTGACACATCTTCCATACACTCTCTACACTTTGAATGTATCTCTCTCTCAACTCCCACCAGTGAAGTTTCCTTAGGAAGCAGATGGTGATTAACACAAAAACCTACGATTGGTCAGTGTGCAGAAAACAAGAGGCTGCAAAGTGTCTTTCCCTGAATAGGACACCTATCTTGAATCTCCACCTCCTAAGGCTCAGGGATCATTGTGGAAGAAGTGGAAAATTGTAAGAGACAGAAGGGTTGTATGAGCACAAAGAAACAGAGTTTTCCAGACAGGTGGTCAGATATTCAAATGAATTCACCTTTTTCTTTCTTTTTTTGTTTGTTTTTGGTCTTTTTTGCAAACTTTTTTTTTTGGTCTAAAGACAGGGTCTCCCTTTAGTCCCAGCTGGCTTGGAACTGCAAACCATTTTTAAGCAAAGCATCCTATGGCATTAAATACATTCAACATGTTGCCACTATGTGACTCAAGAACTTTTGTCATCTTCCCCAGCTATAATTCTGTATGTGTTAAACATAACTGCCCTATGTTCCTGCTCTGTTGCACGTCATGGGTGCACCAACCTACATGCAGACAGTACACTCATACAAATAAAAAATAATAAATAAATAATTTAAAAAAATTCCGAAGTATAAGGAAAGTGATACTTACCAGGTGTGGTGGTTTGAATGAGTGTCCCCCATAGGCTTTAGGTATTCAGACGTTTGTCTCCAGTTGGTGTCGCTGTTTTTGGAGGTCTTAGAAGGTGTGGCCATGCTGGAGGAAGTGTGTCACTGGGGGCAGGCTTAGTGAGTTTTAACAAGCCTCGTGGTCTACAGTTGCTCTCTCTGCTTCCTGTGCTCTTTGCAAGATGTGACCCTTGGCTTGCTGCTCCAGCCACCATGCCTCTCCAGCCTCCATGCCTCCCACCACAATGGACCCTGGAACTGTCAATCATAAGCTCAAATAAACTCTTCCTTTTATAAGTTCCTTTGGTCATGGTGTTTTATCACAGCAACAGAAAAGTGACTAATACAGTAATTTGGTACCAGAGAGTGGGCTGTTGGCTGTGAAGAACCTGACCATGTGGATGTTTGGAGAAATGTGGAAGACTTTGGAACTTTGGGCTAGAAAAGCTGTTGATTACTGTTAGCAGAGCTTAAAGGGCCATTTTAGTAGAAGCCCGGAAGAAAGCATGGCTGCAAAGAATGTAGTTCCAGAGGAAAATAAAGAGTTAGGCAGCAACCGGGATATTTTGATAAAGAGTCTGGCAGCAGTTTGCCCACAGCCCAGATGCTTGCCTGATGCTAAGTTGAAATGCAGTGGACTGATGTCGTCGGTGGAGGATATTTCAAGACAGCCTAATGTAGAAATGGTGGTGTGGCTTTTAATGTTGAATATTGTGTAGCTCTACAGTGAAGAAGAGCAAATGGGGCAGAAGGAAATGCAGAATGTACAGTTTGGATCTGATAACTGCACTAGGAAGATTAAAGGTGGGGCCAAGGCTTGTGAAGGAGAGTTTCCTTTTGATAAGGAGATTAAAGTGATTAAGGAAGGGCCTCAAGATTTATAAGCAAACAAAAGAATCAGTACCTTCAGGGCAAGACCACACCCAGCTAATCCTCCAAGTCCAGGGCAGAGAAAAGTTGCAAATGTGGTTGAAATAGGCCAGGGTCCACCCCCAAATTGCAGCCAAACTCAGCAGTTTCATTCACGTGGTGCTGGCTTTAGAGGCATGAAGTTTGCAAGAGTGAAGGGGTCATCAGTTCTTCCTCCACGGTTTCAGAGAGCTGCCAAGGTCAGGCAGAGTGCAGCAGGGGTGTCCCTGCATAAAGTAGGTCCTGATAGGCCATTGTGTGAAGCTGTGAATGTGAAGCCTGGTTGGCAGCGGGAGACCCCAAGAAGATATTTGAGATGTCAGACCTGTGAGATATTTTCCAAGGAGAGCTGCATACAGGGAGTGGTACCGGCCTAAGAAAGAGATGAGTGCTGCAAGCAAAGCTGTAAGAGCTGAGCCATCTAAGCTCTTTGGAAATCAAGTCCCAGAAGTTGCATGTGGAGTTACTGGACTTGGTTTTTGCCCTGCTGGTTTTCGGTCCTGTTTTGGTCCAGTGTTTCCTCACTATGCCTCTATTCCTGCCTTTTGGAATGGGAACATGTATTCAGTTCCACTGTACATTGGGAGTTTGTAATTTGCCTTTTGATTTTACAGGAGCTTACAGTTAAGAGATTGGCCTGAGTCTCAGAAGAGACTTTAGACTGTGGACTTTTGAATGGCATTGAAACTGGTGGAGACTATGGGGAATTTTGGGGTTGGACTGAATGCATTTTGCATTTTATATGGTCAGGAGCCTATGGGGGACAGGGAGTGGAATTGTGGTGGTTTGAATGAGTATCCTCCATAGGCTCTAGGTATTCAGACATTTGTCTCCAGTTGGTGGCGCTGTTTTTGGAGGTCTTAGAAGGTGTGGCCATGCTGGGGTAAGTGAGTTTTAACAAGCCTCATGGTCTAGTTGCTCTCTCTGCTTCCTGTGCTCTTTGCAAGATGTGACACTTGGCTTGCTGCTCCAGCCACCATGCCTCTCCAGCTGCCATGCCTCCCACCACAATGGACTCTGGAACTGTCAATCATAAGCTCAAATAAACTCTTCCTTTTAAAAGTTCCTTTGGTCATGGTGTTTTGTCACAGCAACAGAAAAGTGACTAATACATCAGGTAAAAGGGATATATAGAACACCAGGTAGACAAGCCCAGAAAAAAGTCTCCAGGTCATGTAACATTCACAACACTAGATGTACAAAGTGAGGAAAAGGTATTCAAATTTGTGAGAGAGAAAGATCAAGTCTCAAGTCAGGCCCATGAGAATAACAGTTGATTTTCCAGTAAAGACTGTGGAAGCCAGAATGGCTCAGACCAATTTCCTAAAAGTCATGAAAGAACACAAATGCCATCCCAGACTTCTATATCCAGCAAAAGTACTAGTTGTAATTGAAAGAGAAAGAAAAATTTTCAATGATAAAAGCAAATTTTAAAAACTTATGTCCACCAATCCAGCTCTACAGAGGATAATAGAAGGAATACTTTGGTCTGGAGAGCTTAGACAGAGGACATAAAGAATAAATAATTCCAGGGCAGTTAACCAAAAGAAGTCTCAGAACACAATGGCAGCATAGCAGAAATTAATAAACGTTGCTCAATAATAACTCTTAAAATGTATGCTTTCGGTTCCTTAATAACAAAACACAGACTAATGAGTTGGATTAAAAAACAGGAGCCATTTTATTGCTGCCTCCAAGAAGCACAACTCACCATCCATGACTGACACCACCTTAGAGTAGAAGGATGCAAAAATGTATTCCAAGCCAATAGAACTAAATTTAATCAGTATATCACTCTAATCCTTAAATTAATGCTTTTAAGCCAGGCGTGGTGGCCTGTGCCTTTAATACTAGTACTTGGGAGAGGCAGGTGGATCTTTGTGAGTTCAAGGCCAGCCTGATCTACAGAGTGAGTTCCAGGACATCTGGGGCTACAGGGAGAACCTGTCTAGAAAAGACCAAAAAAAAAAAAATAACACTTTTAGATAATTATCTAAATTTTATAGCTAAATAGGTGAGCCAAGTTTGATGGGAATTTATGTATTTCCACACTCATGTAAAATTTGAAGATCATATTTATTTAAAGCTAGGTTGACATTAAGTGAAAACCTGGACATTTGATTTCATTTTCATTAAAGGAGATAAATTTTGTTAAGATGGCAGTGTAAATGGTAATTTAAAACCACAAAGTGAAAAAAAGAGGGCATGGAAAGGGAAGTGATTCTAGATTCAATTGAGAAATGATGTATGACCTGTGGAAAAAGTTTAATAACAATAAAAAAAATCATACTTCAAAATAAAAATGAAAGATATTTATGTCGAAGTTCATTTCTTATATATTTAGATATCTTTAGTTCCTGTAAATTTTTCCAAAAATCTAGCCATTTAATATGTTTGGATTCTAGTTTGTCTGAAGTGTCAGATAAAGTTTAGGAAAACAATACAGACATTTGTAATCTCGCTTTGCCCACTGCGTTACAACCTTCAATTTGTCAAGATTCAAATAAGACACTTTTCAAATAAAACTTATATAGGCAGAGGCACTTAGAGAAATCACCTAGAGAGAAACTTAGAAAGCAGACATGTCTTTATTTTTATGTCAACTTTTTTTTGGGGGGTGGTCTTGAGACAGGGTCTCCCTGTAGTCCCATCTGTCCTGGAACTCACTCTGTAGACCAGGCTGGCCTTGAACTCACAAAGATCTGCCTGCCTCTGCCTCCCAAATGCTAGGATTAAAGGCGTGTGCCACCACGCCTTATGTCAACTTTTATATTATATGTTTGTACTTCCGATAAAATAACTCTGGGTCACAAATGAGTGCAATAATATAAGCTTATATAAATGTTAGAAGCATGAAAGCTGGAATCAGAATACATCCAGAAAGGTTATTTTATATGTATATAATATATATTATATATGCTAATTTTCCTCAATAATCCATTAGAGGACATGAACATCTTGCTGAAGAGCCTAAAATTCCTTGGTGTATAATGTATTCATTTATAAATGCATTTAAGCCAGGCGTGGTGACGCACGCCTTTAATGTAGCACTCGGGAGGCAGAGGCAGGTGGATCTTTGTGAGTTCAAGGCCAGCCTGGTCTACAGAGTGAGTTCCAGGACAGCTGGGGCTACAAGCAGACCCTGTCTTGAAAAGACCAAAAATAAAAAAGTAAAAAAATAAATGCATTCAATAGGTAATTGGATGTGCAACAGTCTAATACAAGTCTTGATTTATTCCAAACATTGCTACTTAGTATATCCCCCACCCACACATCTTTTGAGACAGGATCTCACTCTGTCACCCCATTTTGGAACTCTCTATGTAGCCTAGGCTGGCTTCAAATGCATAACAATCCTCCTGCCACTGCCTCCCAAGCACAGTGCTCACAGGCTTGAGTCCTCACACTCGGCCCCTTCTTTATATATGTCTACTAGTGTGGTAGCCAGCCTGAGGTGGCATCCAATTTTTCTGAAAGTTTCCAGCACACACGTGTTGCCACTTTCCATATTAAATATGGCTGATGTACATACAAAAGAATATTGTAGAAATGATGGTTTGTAACTTTTGAAACTGGTAATAGAAGGCACTGGAATTTCACCTTTGCTCCCATAGGATTAGTTGCCGTGTGGAAGCCAAATGCCATATCATAAGAACATTCATAAAGACCTATGGAGACATGTATATGCAGCCCAATGCCATCGACTGGCACTAAGTTGCAAGGCATGTGAGTCAGTTGAGTCTTCGCATGGCTAGAACACTGCTGGCGTCTTGACAGCACAGTCATGAGCATAAGAGACCCTCAGCCAGGAACACTCCAATAAAGTGTGCCAAGGTGTCTGACACACAAACTGAGCTAATGAGTGTTTCTTATATTTCAGCTGCTGAGTTTGGGGGTAATTTGTCATGTAGCAATAAATAATTAATATAACTTGCTTACCTGTTTAGATTTAAGTCTTACACAGAGCATTTACCTTCTATTGAAATGAGTTAGTCATATTGAATTAAGGTTTCTCTAGAAAATGTCAAGTTTATATTTTATGTAGAAAATGTCTTAGGTCAGCCAACAGTTTCTTAACTGCTTCAATGTGTTTCTGAATAACAATAATAATGCCATTTGTGAAGGTGTTATTATTGCTTAAAATTTCATTATGTTTTATGTGATGATGGATTTAAAGCAAAAATATTATTCTTATGTTTAGGAAATGTGGTCTGAATTTTCATGTTATTTTAACCATTATATCATGGATATTTCTGCACAATTCTTATAAAGAGACACCGAATGCTTCTTCACTCTTATGGGTCCATCTTGACTTATAAATTATTTCACCTTTTTTCTTTCTTGGGTTAGGCCCAAACCAAGGTCTGTATTATATATTAGAAAAATGGGGATGATTTTCTTTCTAGTATTTCAGGGAGAACATATGTAATGGTACTGAGAGAGGTGTTATCTTAGAATGGTTCCTAAAACAAACAAACCTACACACACACACACACACACACACACACACACACATACACAAACTTGCATACATGCTCCATATGTTTTTAGTTTGTTTGTTTTAGAAAATAATCTTCTATATTTGGGTCTAAGAACATAAAAATTCACTGGAAAATTCCAAGAATATAACAACAACTACAAATAATAAATATATGTTTATGGAGCTATGAAAAGTCTATAATGAAAACACTGTAATGAGAGAAAGAATGGCTTGGTGTGGTCTAAAATGGAATGTATTTTTTTCTGGGCCTCTTTGGCTGCCTTTGTAGCTGAGGAGTATGGACGGATGGCCTGGATGGTCTGATGCAGCTCTCCTCGTCACTCAGCATTCAACGAGCAACACAGCAAAGAGCTAAAAATCTATAAATGTTTGAATCACTCACCCTCGAAAATGTTCTCTAATCGTTCACCTCCTGAGGCATTCTACCCAGTGATGTTGTTCCAGTGCATATGCTAGTATGATGTTGTATGCTGCAGAAAATTCTAGAACATGTGCCTGTTACTGAATTATTAATGATGAAACACCAATAACATAAAGAAAAATGAGACAGCTGTCTAAATGAGATGAAGGTTAAAATATATGTGTTAGAAATTTCTATTTGATGGCATCAAGTTGTGCTGCAAACTCCAAGTACTCTTCCTGTGAAAAGTAAACTTACAGGCAATTTATGAAATCTCTGCATGAGCTCTAGGCTTGTGCTCTAGGATGTGAACTCCACACAGTTTGCAATAGCAGTCCTGAAGTAAACCACTATTACTAGCAGTCCAGCCAGTTACTTTCTAGGTATCCCCTTATACAGATATCAGACTTTTCTATCCAGTTACACATGATTTGCCATACTGTTTGTTGATTTAACTTCAGATCAACATAAATTATTGTTCAATGAGAAGAAACATTTTACCACAATATTTTTGCTTCTTCACCATTAACCTAAGTGGGGAGGAGAAAAGATTTGCATGTCTTTTATTGTATCCAGTACCAGACTGAGAACACACTCATTCCTGGAAGCAATGAAGCCAAATGAAGTATGGTTTGCTCTCTCAATCAGTATCTATCTATCTATCTATCTATCTATCTATCTATCTATCTATCTATCAATCTATCTTTCTATCTATCTATCTATCTCTATCTATCTATCAATCTCTCTCTCTATATATATAGTGTCAATAATATGTGAAATACTGTGGTACAGAATATGGAGTTGTGCTGCATGTGATCTTCCCTTGTTTTAAAGTTTCAAAGTGGTGAATGAAGCATACTATAAATCTAATAAATATTACAAAAGGGAATTTTTAGGATGCTATATGTATACGTGTCCAGGCAAAAGGAGAATCCCTTTGAGGGAAGGGATTTGAGATTCCAGATTATTGATAATTAAGTATTACCTCTTTCGTTTATTAATTAATTTACACTTTTACAGTTTCATGAATATATGTAATACATTCTGACTTGTGTGTAGGGATCACATTTGTTGTAGGAAGGCTTTGAATTTGCCAGATGATAGAACTTATATCAGATATTGTAATGGCACTACTACCTACTGCTTGGAAATGGTTATTCAGGTTGAGGTGATGCAGTATGCCTTTAGTAAGACGGAGAATGATTCCCCAAAGTGCCTGGACAAAAGAATTACCTGTCAAGTTTTAAAGAATCTTATGCCTGGGGTATCCCTTAAAACCAATTAAAACATAATCTCTGGGGATGAGACTGAGACACTACTATTTAAAAATTCCCCATGTGTAGGGGCGGGGTAAAAAAAATTCCCCATGTGACTTTAATCTGCAGCAAATTTAAGGGCCACTAGGTTATAGGTTTCATAGATTTCCCCAAATTCCCCACAAGGACATACAGCTGCCAATTTTACCACTTTCATAGGAGAAAAATTGCCATGTGCTAGAAGCTTCTTTGCTGTGACAAAGCACCTGCCAAAAGCAATTTGAGGAAGGATTTACTTTGATTCACAGTTTGATGGTATAGTCCATCAGGGTTGGGAATAAATGCCAGCAGGAGATGAGGCATCTGGGAACATTGTGTCTGTACTATGAATGATGGTTCTCACCTTGCTGTCTCATTTTCCTTCAGTCCAGGACTAGGGTGGGGGAGTCTGCATTTAGGGTATGTCGTCCCACCCCATTTAACCTATCTACAAATTCTCTTACAGATGTAACCAGAGGTTTGTATCTTAGATGATACTACGTCCTGTCAAAATTACGATCATTAGTGGCCATCATGACAATTCTGTTTTTAACTTCTTTTTATAAAAAGTCAAGTAATGGGATAGAGAGATGGTTCAGTGGTTAAGAGCACTGGATATATTTGGAGAAGACCTGGTTTCAAATCCCAGGACCCACATGGCAGCTAACAACCATACTACAGTTCCAAGGGATTTGTAGTCCTCTTCTGTTCACAACATAGGTGCATTTACATGCATGCAGGCAATACACTCACACACATAATATAAAACTAAATAAATAAAAATTTTAAAGTCAAGTTGTAATTGTATAAACGATTCGCAAATGTTTAGTGTCGAGTGGACAGTGAGTTTTGACAAGGTAAATATCCACATAATCCTAAACAACTTAATATAGATCATGGCCATTAACTCAGAATGATTCCTGAGTTCCTATTCATTCCCTGTCCTTCTGGATTAAAGGCAGCAATTATAATATTTTCTATTTCATTGATTAGAATGGACCTATTTTCCTTGCATGTAAATGACTTTGAGTTTCGTTCAGGTGGTTAGTACGGTTGTTTTCCCTTCTTACTTCTGAGTGGAATATTATTGTATATTTATAGCACAATATCACTCTCCTGTTGAGATACATTTTTGTTACCAACTTTTGTGAATGTAAGTAATCTTCATTACACAGTCCAGTACAAATTTATGTGGCCATATTTTCATTTTATTTTTGGACATATAAGAATGAAGTTGCTAGATCATGGGTTGGATGCAAAGTTAAGAAGACCTGATGTTAACATGGGAAAGATCTATCGAGACCACACATGCAAGTGTACAGATGGTCTCTGGAATACCAGAGAGTGTTACCAAAGGCCACTATACCAATAAAGCAAATATGGGTCTCCTTGAGTCAAGCAAGACTCCTCCATCAGCACCAGCTACACCTCACCTGCCTGGAAATACTGTGCAGCAGAGGCAGCCATATGCCTGTATATCCCAAATCTAATTGGCTATTGGCTCTCTCCTTGGAGGAATNCCTGCCTCTGCCTCCCAAGTCGTACTTGCATTTCTAAACCCCTTTGCAGATCTAAAGTCTCAGGGCTACACTCTGTAGTACTAATGTACTGACTAATGTCTGGGTTTGCTTCCTTCTGGAAAAGAAGAACTTGATCTTAATTTTCTCTGTCAAACAACAGAAGAGAAAATGTATGTTTAAGCACTTGGTAAACTGTAAAGTAGTACAGGTGTGAGCTTCTGTTTCCATCTGTGCCCCTTGTCTAAGCCTAGGGAAAAATCTGTGGAGGCGGGGGTGTGGTAGAATGTAAGGCCTGTGATTGGGGTGAATGGTGAACCTACAGCAATATAGCCTGGACACTCATTTGATCAACTTGATTGAAAATAGAAGCCCCCCATGCTGGATGGTGGGACCAAGGGGCTGTGTGGGTTTGGGCACAACTGCTTGCAAATTGGTTTTACATGAAGGATGCTTGTACTCATAAATTATCACCTATTGCTAAAAAATGGAAAAAAAAAAACCTGAGAGAAAGATGCAGGACAGTCATGGCAGAATGCATGATCTGGGATGGGGTGGGGTGGGATGGGGGAAGGGAAGGGGAAATATGCCTGAACTGAATTGGATAATGATGTATGAAATATGCAAAGCATCAATAAAAAAAATGATAAGTGCCAAACCAATTTTCAACCCCCCCCCAAAAAGAAAACTGTTCTCCAGTGATTGCATCATTTCTATATGCCTGCCAGCACTCGATGTGTGAACCAAGGTGCTTTGTATCTTTTTCAGTCTTTGGCATTGTAAACCTCTTTTAATTTTTCTTTCAATTTTAGCTATTTTCTCAAGAGTGTAGTTACGATTAACTGTGGTTTTATTAGTAGTTCCCTGATGACTGATAGTGTTGGGTAGTTGCATGTGTGGTTGTTTGCAACTAAATAACAGTTTTGGTCAGTATCTGTCTAAAATTTGTATGTGCTTGAATTATTTTATTTAGCTTTTATTTTACTTATTCGAATTATCTCATCATTAGTTATTTTTGAAATGATGCATTTGGAAAAAATATCTGTCTTTCAGTTTGAGACTTGCTTTTCATTTTCTTCATGAAGTTGTTTGATGAACAGCAGCTTTTTAAACATTTTTATTGAAGTTCTGTGCATTTCATACATCATTTCTCAGTCCAATCTAGACTCATCTCCTCTTCCATTCCCCCCACCCCATCCAAGTTCATGCACCCTTCCATCCCTGCCCTGTATCTTTTTCTGATTCTTTTCAAAGTTTTTCAAAGCAGATAATTATTGTCCTTGGGGGAACTTTACTGTTTCACTCGGTTCCCTGTCCCAGTTTCACTGCCCTTGTTGTTCCCTCCAATCTGTATTGCTTCAACATATGCTTATATACGTCACACCTATACTAAAATTATATCATCTGTACACAAACTGTCATTTCCATATCATATTTCAGGATTCACATTTTCTTTTTAAATTTATATTACTCTAAAATATGCTTACATATCCTCCACTGCAGCAACCTACAAGACATAGGCATAGGGGAAGACTTCCTAAATCAGATATTAGCAGCTGCATAGGAAGTGAGGTCGGCAGTTGACAAGTGGGACCTCATTAAACTCAAAAGCTTCTCTACAGCAAAAGAAACAATCAGAGAATTGAAGAGAAAACCCACAGAGTGGGAGGAAACCTTCACCAGTCATACATCTGACAGGGCATTAACTTCCAGAACATATAAACTACTCAAAAAACAAAGAATTAAGAAAACAAATGACTCACTCAAGAGATGGAGTAAAGAGACTTCACAAGTGAGGAAATACAGATGGTTGAGAAACATCTTAAAAATTGTTCAACATTGCTAATAATTAAGGAAATGTAAATTAAAACCACTTTAAGATATCATCTCACTCTGATAAGGCTGGCTAGGATCAAGAAAACAAATGATACCAAATGCTGGAGAGGTTGTGGGGAAAGGGGAACACTCATGTACTGCTGGTGGGAATGTAAACTCATACAACCACTATGGAAAGAGTATGGAGAACTCTGAAAAGATTCAAAATGAGCTTACCACATGACCCAGCCATACCACTCTTGGGTATATACCCATAAGACTCATCCCACCACAGAGATACTTACACAGCTGTGTTCATTGCAGCTCACTTCACAATAGCAAAGAGCTGGAACCAACCCAAATGCCCCTCAACTGAAGAGTGGATAGAGAAAATGTGGTACATCTACACAATGGAGTTCTATGCAGTGGTAAAGAAAGATGGCATTGGGGCTGGAGAGATGGTGCAGCAGTTAAGAGTGCCAGCTACTCTTGCAGAGGACCCGGGTTCGATTCCCAGCACCCACATGGTGGCTAAGAACTGTCTTTAACTCCAGTTCCAGGGGAATCCAACGCCCTCTTCTGACCTCCATGACATTGCATGACATGGGTGCACCAACCTACATGCAGACAGTACACTCATACACATAAAAAATAAATAAATAAATATAAAAAATTTAAAAAAGAAAGATGGCATCATGAACTTTGCAGGTAAATGGATGGAACTAGAAGATATTATGCTAAGTGAGGTAACACAGTTCCAGAAAAGTAAACTACAAATGACATCCCTCATTTGTGGGTGCTAACACCAAGCACCAAGTTGTAAGGCAACATCAATGTTATATACCCTTTCCCTGAAAGCAACTGTGCTCTGATAATATAACTCCCTTAACAGGCTCTAGAATTAACCCACCACTTATTTTTAGACTTTGTAATTTTGAATAGCAGCTTTTAACTATGATGAAAATACTACCTAGTATTTTTTTTTCTGTGTTATAATCACTGATAATTGTGTTTCTCTGTGAAAACTTTCCTCATCTCCAGGATATAACAATGTTTCCTTATAAGAGCATATATCTTTCAGGGTTTTAAATTAGCCCTGGCAGTCACTAGAATTAATTTTGAAAATGGTGTCAGGTATGAATCAATCTTAGATATTTTTACATATGTAATATTTAACATTCAGTAGTGTAGTACCACTTAAAATATTTTTATTTCTCCATCAAATTACATAAGAAATTTTATCAAAAATTTATCATATGCATGCTTCTATTTCATTTATTTTTTTCTGTTGGTTAATCTATTTTTATGCTTGTGTGACATTGTATTAAATTGTACAAACTTCATAGTAAATACATCAGGTGAATAAAACTATTTTTCTACCTTGACATTTCAAGACTGTCTACACAATTTGAGATTAGGATATTTTCATAAAAATTTTAGTTGTCAGTATCTATAGATAAACTTGACTGCATTCTGAAGAGTTTAAAGGGTGCATTTTGATATGATTTCAGTATTTACTTTGTAGTATTCCAACATCGTTGCAGCTTTGAAAATATTGAATATTTTCAATAATGCTTCCAGTGTTTATTTTTTGGTGGATTTATTTTGGATTCTTTGTCTTTATACTATTGCACATGAAATTCATATGTTAAGTTTTATAATTTGTTTGTTTGCTGCTTATATATGTTTTTCACAGCTGACCATGCCTCCTAAGACATTGATGGACTTATTTACTGGATATAGTGAGGAGACTGTCTCTGTGTTGTGAAGAACACTCTCTATTTTATATATATGTAATCATGCCATCTATAAATGAAACTTTATTTTGTGACATTGTCTAGCTTTTTTTCCTCAAGTAGATTCACATATACAAAATTAAATGAAATAGAAATGGTTTGTGTGATTACATTATTTCCAATTTTGAATTTTTAAACATTTAAAGATTCATTTTTAGATCAGGAATAAGTTTTTCAGATTGTTATTCATGAAGAACATGAGATAAAATAAAATACTGATTTTTAAAAGTAATCAGGTGATTTTTAAGCAGAAGCTAAAGGTATGTATTATATATTTATATTCATAGTTTAAGAAATGTAAGCTCTCTATAGCTTTTTAGTTTGCTGAACTATCACTAGAAGGAATTAAATGACTAATAACAGTATGAGGGTCTGAGGTAAACTGCTTGCTGTGCACATGTGAGGACCTTAGCTCATATCCCACATTAAAAAACCTAGGGCTAGTGGTGTGTATCTGTTATCCCAGATATACTGTTGTGGAAGAATCAGGTAGATCCTAGGAGCTTTCTGGCAAAGGAGTCTAGCCAAATCAGCCAGCTCCATGTTCAGTTAAAGACTCTATCTCACACAAAAGGTGGAAAATGGTGGAAGATAACAGACATTGACCTCTGGCTTCCAAATTCTCTTGCACACACTATATCAAGCGCACAAAACTTCTAGCAAATATTTTTTTTTCAAATTTTTAGTTCTGAGTGAACTGAGTTTTTGCTTACCAGATATTCTGTCTCCCAGAAGTATCAGTCTAATTGGTTTCTGCAAGAGGATTGTGCGAGACTTACACATGGATCATGGATCATGTATTTTATAAAGAAATATTATCTGGACAAACTGTGGCTAGCTAAAATGTCACACCTGATGGGAAAATAACTGTGTTGAAAGTGAAGATAATCATAAATACCATATCAAAGATACTTGGTAAAACATTCTTACCTTCCTGGTCTCTGCTGTTCATAGACCAGTCAGTACATTTTAACAGATTGAAAATGCAAAATCTCTTACCAAAATGTGTTTATTTTTCAATCTTAAGGTCATTTCATTTTTTATACATTTTACCAGATTGGTAGAATGATGATCTCTGATCCTATATAGCATAGCACCCAGTCAACTAGTTAAGGAGAAATTGATCTTGTTTCATTCAGACTGGGATTTGTTTGATCTGAAGTGCTGGTAAATATCCTTTGAACTATTTTAGGTTGTAGAAACAAAACAGAGGAGAAAGCAGACTCAAATTAAAGTTAAAATGGCCTCAGGTTCTTAGTGTGTGTTCTAGCTATAGTCAGAAGCATTTGTCATTAGAATTTAGATCTCCAAGAGTCTTAACTTGCCCAAAGAGTAGCAGAGGTGTAGAAATCTTTGAAGGATGCTTGTGAAGAGATGCAAGAGAAAGGCCAGGGTTCATTATCTGCTGATCTGATACTCTGTTCTTCACAGAGCTTCAGGACCTTATCAAAGATGATTTGTTTCCACTGGTTGTTAAGCAATGTTGTTATAAACTTTTGAAATATGTTTCCTGAGTGCACATGAAAACTTCTAAATGAACGATTGTAGAGTAGCTATTTTCTTTTTTTAATTTTTTATTTTTTGCAGGGGAGAGTACAAACGCAGTCCCCCACTACCAAAAATTATACAGTCGAGCTTCTCACATTTGGGGAAATCTCAGGGGTCAGCACATCCAGAGTGCAATGGATGAGCCTCACCCTGGGAAAACCACCTTCATGATCATGGTATCTCCCCTGCCAGGTAAGTATGAGTAGCTATTTTCTTATTCTAATTATTTATGAATTTTATTCATTATATTTTAAAAATAGTATTGTTATGATCTTAGAAACCTGAAATAAAATTATCCAAAGCACTTTTGTAGGTGCTTAAGAAGATGGATTTACCAATATGAGACTAAAAAGCTATCAGATATGTCTTTTTATTCTTTGACCTACTTTCATTTAGCCTGTCTTTAGAAGGTCTCATATCTTTTGTTTTACATCAAGAGAGATAAAAACATCAGATGATTCTACTATATCTTTAATAGGATTGCAGATCTAAAGGGCAGAAAATAAAATATGAAACATTAAAAATAAGGCCTATTAGGAAAAATTTATTTGAGGGGACAATTCTTGAGAAAGAGCTAGTGAATTCCTTTTAGGGCAATAAAATAGATGAAGGATTAATAAGAAACATTTTCTAATACAAAAAGTCAGTTAAGGTGGCAAGTCAGGAGGCAGGACCTAATTAATGTCTTCATATTGCAAATTCTACTGTGCAATAATATTAACTATTCACAATTGCCCCTAAACTCCCTGTACTTCATCAGAAATTGTTTGCATTTGGACAGCGACACATAGAAAAATCAGTAATATCCATACGCACTAGCTACATATGTAAAAGAGAAGCAAGAATACTTATTTTTATTTATTAACAACAAAAAAAGAAAAATAAAAACACCCTTAGAGGTAAATTCAACCAATGATGTGAAAGACACAAACACCGAAAACCATAAAAAGCTGGTGAAAGAAATTGAAGAAAAAAGTAAATGGAAAGACATCCTATCCTCATGGATTAGAATTAATATGGTTAAATGCCCACATTATACAAAATTTATCAATGGATTAAATGAAACTTCTATAAAAACTGTAAAAATGTTTTTTTTAACAAAAATGAAAAAATAACCAAAAGATCGGCATAGAACCACAGGGACCCTGAATAACCAAAGACTTCATGAGGAAAGAAGACCAAATTGGAAGCGTCACACTAGCTAACCTACAAGTATATGCAAAACTTAGGGAATCAAAATATCAGAATACCAGGCATCAAAACATACACAAAGATCATGGGAATAGGATAGAGAAATCAAAATCAACTTCATACATTTGTAGTTAACGTATTTTTGGCCAAAATGACAAGAACACCAAGAACACCAAATGAGAGAGCGTCAGTCTTTTTAAAGAGTGATATTCAGACAACTAGATACCCACAGATAAATATTGCAATTAGACCTTAATTTCACACAATATTAAAAATACACAAAATATATTAAACACTTAAATATAATACCTAAAACTGTAAAATTTCAAAAGAAAATAACAGCTCTGCGACATTGGTCTGGGCTAAGGTTCTTGGTTATAATATCAAGTATAGCAGCAGGAGCAAAATCAGACATCAAATAAAACACTTGTGCACAGCTAAAGAAATAGCGGCAGAATGACCCACAACAGAGGAAAATGTTTTCAAACCATACATTCATGAAGACTTAAGTAGAACACATATAGGAAACTCAGATAGCTCAATAGCAAAGAAGCAACTATCTCAGTTTAAAAAGGGCAAAGGATCTGAATAGACATTTTTTTAAAAGTAGATACATAGCAGCATGGTGACGCATATCTTTAATCCCAGCACTCAGGAGGCAGAGTTCAAGGCCAGCCTGGTCTACAGAGTGAGCTCCAGGCCAGCTGGGACTAAAGGGAGACCCTGTCTCAAAAAGACCCCCCCAAAGTAGATATGTAAATGACCCAAATGGTATGTGAAAATAAAACTTTCAGCAACACAAATGATCAGAGAAATGCAAATTTAAACCACAATGAGATATCACTTCATCCCTGATGCAGTGACTATTATTGGGAAGACAAATGCTAAGAGAAGACCACCTGGAGTAAAAGGAATATGTGCACACTATTAGTGGAAATATGTTAGTGCAGTCATTCCAGAAAACAGCAGGGCAGCCTCAAAAAGAATTAAAAGCTATCTAAAAATCCCTCTACTGACTACATATCTAAAGGAAATAAAATCAGAGTTTTAAAGATGTTTCTACATATTCATTTTCATAGCAGCATTATATACCACAGCCAAGATAAAGATTTACTGAAGTTGTTTATCAGTGGATGAGTGGATAAAGGAAATGTGGAGTACAAACAGAATGAAAGTGTTCAGACTAATACAGAAAGAAACCTGTCATTTGTTACCACATGGAGAACGGTGGTTTTCAGAAAATGGTGGCTGGGAGTATATTTGGCAGATATCCAAAGCCTTCAAATTAATATAACATGATAAGGGAAATAGGATTAAAAGAGCCATGGTATGCAAAATAACCATAGTTATAGACACATTATATTTTTGAAACTGTTAAGAGAGTAGATACTAAATGTTTTCACTGCAAAAATAACAAGGTCCAGAGAGGTGGCTCAGTTGTCCAGAGTGCTTTTGTCTTTTGCAAAGGACTTGAGTTAGGTTACCAACATTTACAAGTTATCTCACAACTGCTTATAACTTGAGTTGCAGTGGATCCAATGCCCACTCCTTTTCTCCATGACCTCTTTTTTTTTTTTTTGGCCTCTTGCACACATATGTGCACATAAACTTCAGCCTACTTGAGTTTATTTTATTTAAAAAAAAATATATATATATTTAAAATAAAATAATAAATCTTAAAAATAAGAATATGAGATAATGTAATTGAATACTAGGCCAACTTATGCTACAATGTATGCAAACTTCAAAATAACTTACATTATATGCAAATCTTATTTGTAAAATAAAAGTAAAAAATAACTAGAGAAAATTGGGTAAACATTTGGGGGTCATAAGCTATACTTACATTTTTCATATTTTCTGCTTTCAAGTTACTATCATTTTACCATTTCTTAACTGCGTAAACTCTAGAAAAGATAATAGAATAGTCATATAATCATTGAAAAAAATGAAACAGACAAAAAAAAAAAAGACCAATATATATATATATATATATTATATATATATATATATATATATATATATATATGAAAAGTAGCAGATTTGGTTTTTTTTCTACCAGAAAATAGGGGATCTTATTGCAAACTCCCTTGCTTAACATTCTTTCATTTCAGGTGGGTGAAATCCATTTGGTGTGTGAGAAAGCAATATACATTTTCCAGCTTTCATAATCATAATCTGTAGCAAATGTCTAGGTTACATGAGCAGTAGATTAAAACAGACTTAGAGAAAAACAAAAGGTTTATAAATTTTATATTAATTTAAAACTTAAATTATGGATTATAATCATAAAGGTACTATGAAGTGAAATATATATGCTTTAAAAATGAATAAATTAGTAACTATGTTTTCTGTTTTGCAACTTTAAAGATAAGACACTGTTTCTGACTGGAAAAATTTGAAAAATGACATTCCCATAGAAAATGTAACAGAACCAGAAGTAAGCAGATTATACTCTGTAACAGTATGGTTATTTTTTGGTCAATTTTTACCAATTTGGCATTACTTTGCATTAAAATTTTAATAATGTATTTGTCTTTATTTTATGTTTGCTCTGCATATATGTAAGTGCACTGCTTGCATGTAATACCCATGAAGGCCAGAAGAAGGCATTGGATCTCCTGGAACTGGAATTAGGACAGGTGTTATGTCTATGTGAGTGCTAGGAACCAAACTCTGATCCTCTGAAAGAGCAACCAGTATTTTTAACTGTTGAGCATTTATTTAGTCCCTATTAATTTGTATTCAAGATACAATATCATCAAAGAATACCTAAACTTTAAGGCTTGCAACAGTAGTTCAGCATAGTCTTTCTTTACTTTCTTAACATGCTCAACTTAGAAACTTATTACATATTATATCTGAAATATAATTATGTAACATTTGTAGTCTCTATATAACATCACTTTTATCAACTACTATTCTGTTTTTGTCAAGTAATAGCTGTCAAATCATCTAGAAGTTTGTATTTTGAAGGCATAGTTATGCCCTAAATGACTGCCAAGAGAAAGTCTTGCTGGCGTCACAGGTCAAATATCAATATGTGAAAGATTTTATTCAGTATCATTAAACAATTGACTAGGCCTCAATAAATCCCAAAGGTGTAATATAAGAAATCCTGGTTTTCAAGAATTCCTCTTGTACAGCTCAAGTAAACATTCCCTTTTTTATATAAGCATTGAAATATTGCAGTTAGTAATTTCTGTTCTAACATCTTCCTCATGCCATATTCTGAAGAAAAAGAACAGTGGCTTTTGCTTGGTAATTCACATACAGTTCAGCAAGCATTCAAATGCAAGATTTTTTTTTTAATGAAGAAAACAATCTGAGCATGTTGCAAAGTTGTAGTGGCCAGGGAACGTCACTGTTTGGTTATCCAGAAACACTCTTCTTGTTAAAATATGGAAGTAATTCAGGTAATGTATGTTTACTTTATATAAAATTTTTATATACATGAGGTTATTTTTTAAATTATTATACTTTATTTAGTTATTCATTTAGTTGTGTGTATACATTTCTGTGTGCACCTGTGCATGTTACAGCATGTATGTGGAGGTTAGAAGACAGCTGTGGAAGTTGCTTCTCTCCTCCCACCTCATTTGTGAGTAGCAGGGATCAAAGTCATCTGGATTGGCGGAAGGCTGTTTGACCCACTATGCCATTCCACAGGCGAGGATAACTTTACTTAAGTAAAACAATAAAAACTAATTTAGTTCTATGATGTTGGTGAATTAAAAAAATTCTTCCCATGGAATATAAATTATGGTTACCCAAAGTAGGGGCCAGAGACCAATGTCATCCTCATCATCTGAACTTTCTGGAAATGTGAGGGCCAGAGGGGGCACCATTCTTAATCCTTAATCTTTATTTTAGTAGGATGCTTAGGTGGTTTGCAGGCACTGAAGTTTGAGACACAAATATTTCATTTCTTTTGTGTACACTGGTGAAGGTATTTAATGTTTCCACTCAATTCTTCTTTAAAAAGCCATTTTTTAATGTGTTTGAGTGCTTGCCTGCATTTTTTTTACCAGTTTGGCATTATTTTGCATTACGTTTTTAATATTTGTCTTTATTTTATGAGTTTTTCCTGCATGTATGTAAGTGCACCAATTGCACACAATACCCATGAAGGCCAGAAGAGGACATTGTATCTCCTGGAACTGCAATTAGGACAGGTATGTCCTATACACTTCATACATGACTAGTGCCTGGAGAGGCCAAAAGAGGGTGATATACTCCTTGAAGCTGGACAGTTAGGTGGTGGTTAGCCACCATATGGGTACTAGCAACCAAACCTAGGCCTTCTGCAAAACATCAAGTACTATTAACCATGGAACTATCTCTCCAGTCCACTCTACTCTACTTTCTAAACCACCATCAATTCAGTTTTTGGCAAAATTTCGAGAGTATGTGCAATTATTTACTTTTTAAAAAGAGGTTTTAGCGTGCCCTATTTCAAAAGGAAAATGAGACCTCAGGGAGTAGTGAGCTTTTGCTTTGTAGAAAAACAAGGGTTCATCATTAGAGCAGAAGGCAGGGATGCAAAGGTCAAAGACAGCTTGTGCTTACTTCCCTGCTCAATCTTCTGGCATGTAATTCATTATTTGGATAAGGCACAAATTTCTGCATAGGTGGTAAAATAGGCAACCCCCACACCAGAGCTGATTTTAGTCCATTTATACATTGGTGACTTAAGTCTTTGAATGCAGATTTCCCCATAAAATGTGCAATGCTTGGTCAGCAGTTTCCTAGGCAGTCTGTGATGATACAGGTCCAGTCATCTATAGAGCAATAAAAACATTCTTGAGAAGAATGTGCCATAAAGCCTCCAGGTAAATGTACATAAGATACTAATAACCATGATCCCATTGTCAAAAAATCACAATACAAATGATGAAATGAGTAATGCTAAGTGAGGGTTAAAAGAAACAAGTGCCAAAGACAGACCAGTGTAGCTACAGGAATTATCAGAGAGGAAATACAGGTTAAATATCCTTAATAGGCTGAAATGACTACTGCATGCTATCAGAAATATAATACAGAACAGACCATCAAACATAAAAATAGGTATTAAAGTACATCAAATATAAGTGATAAAACTGTTATAATTGAGTCTCAAAACTAGGTAGAAATGTAAAATGTCTTATTAGCTTTACCTAAAGCTATAAAGAAACATGAAGATAGGAGGAAACTTTTTATTTATTATTTATTTATTTTATTTTATGTGTATGAGTGTGATGCCTGCATGTCTAATTCAAAGCCAGTGGGGGACAGAAGAAGCCATCTGATCCCTTGGAACTAGAGTTACAGACGGTTGTTAGTCACCAAGTGGGTGCTGGGATTTGAACCCTGGTCCTCTGCAAGAACAACCTGTGCTCTTAACTGCTGACCATCTCTCCAGCCCTGAATGAAACTTTTAAACCAGAAATTAAGTAGAAAATAGAGACTGGGAGAAGAGATGATAATTGGAGGGGAACAAAAGCTGAGAATTTTATACAATCGGTTGAATTCTAAGAAAAGCCAACCAGAATAAGAGAATCCGCGCTTAGCTGGCTTGCAAAACTGAAGCAAGAAATACAAAAAGACCATCTTCCTAATGGACTTGGCTACCTGCTGCCACACCTACAGAGCTCGTTCACCCAGTTCCTGGGACTGCTGCTGTTTACAGTCTCTAAAAATTTCTATTGACTGAAGACAGCCGTTCTTCACGCAAGATCATGCCCTCTTGTGAAGGTAGTCTGGATCCAAGCACTGACTGACGTAAAATTCTAAAGCACTGCTACCTTTGTCACAGGATGTAATAACCTTCAAATCCAGACATAATTCAGGAATTTCCCTAGGCTAACTCGAGATATCTTCTGTTACTGCATTACAGCTCAACTTCTGTCCAACTCGACAGCATTCTCTTCCCTTCTACAAGTGCTTGTTCTAAAGGTACTGCTTCCTAAAGTCCCTTTACACTGAACTCCTCTGCGTTTACTTCTGGGAATCTCAGCCTTCAAGTAATAGTAGGCAGATATGAAGAACGCTGTGGAAAAAAAAGACACCTGTAATAAGACGGGCTAGTAAATGATTTGAAGAAGTTTTAATCAGCTTTAAATTTTCCAGGACTCTTTTAGGCATTAAAGACATTATTTTCATTTATTTGGGGATTTTTTATATGTTTGAGTGTTATATCTGCATACATGTAAGTGCATCCATGCTGTGCAGTATCTGTGGAGAATAGAAGAGGGCACTGGATTCTCTGGAACTGGAGTGAGGGATGGTTGTTAGCCACAGTATGGATGCTGGGAATCAAACTTGGTTCTTCTGCAAGAACAGCCAGTGCTTTTAATCACTGAGTCATCTTTCCAGCCCCCAGATAATTTTTATTTTTGATAGATATGTGCTTACATATTTAACAATAAATATCTTGATGTCTAAAGTTTATTTTAAAGTACTTTTTCACAAAAACATTGAGCGAAATAATGTAACCAAATGACATACGATAACGTGTATTTAAGTCACACTCACATGCACACACGAGTTTCATTACTTTTCTGTATAGCATTGATGGCTTATTTGAGATGCTCACTGAACTGAATTAAAGAGTACATACATCACCGATAAAGCGTCATTTCTGAAGGTCTCTGAGTCTGTTTCAGGAGGATATTAGAATTGTGTTAATGGACTGAGGTGGAAAGTATTCTCTCAATATAATGCCCCTCAAACTGGAGAAATAAATAGAACGAAAAAGAAAAAATGTGTACCCTTTCTCCACCAGAAATGAGATAACTTTCTTCTGCTGTTAGACATGAAAAAAAAAAAATAGAATCTATCTTTGGGTGTTAGTATATGAACTAGTAGTCACTCAAGTTCTCTGGCTCTGAGTCAGGGACTTACAATTACGCCGCTGGCTTCCCTGGCTCCAGGACTTTCACACTGGGATGGAGGTAACGTATCGGAAGCACCCAAGTCTCCAATCCTATAGGTGGCCTACTGCAGGAATTTTTGTCTCTGTATTGAACATCCATTCTTTTGTGATAAATCCCCCTTCTTTTATGGTCTCAAAAATCCACTCTAATTCTCTTGCTTTTATTTCTTGGAACTGTGGCTAACATAAAATCAGTACAAAACATAGTGTTTTTATAGTTAAGTCAATTTAAGTAGATTAAGAACCTAGTAATCTACTTTCTGTTTCTATGGCTTTAACTAGTCTTGACATTTCATATAAATAAAATGATGGCTTGTGACAATTTAATTTTTGATGTTTTGTAGAAACATATTTAATCCTAATATTTGAGGTAAAAATTACATATGTGATTCTCACAACTTAGAGGATTTAAAAATTTATTTTCATTTTTATTGAATTTTCATATAATGTAATTTTCTAGTATTTATATTACTTCGCTATCCACATTTCCCATTATTGCCCAGGTTCAATTTAATGTATATANATATATTATATATTATATATGAATATATATATATATAATGAGGTCCATAGAGTCTCATTTGTGCCTCCAAATGTCCTTCAGGTGGTCCATCCACTGGAGTCTGGTTAACCTACCAAGAGTTCTACATACATACATGTATATAGTATATACATATATGTATATATGTATATATGTACATATATATAAAATAAGGTTCGTAGAGTCTCATTTATGCCTCCAAATGTCCTTCAGTGTGGGTCTATACACTGGAGTCTGGTTAACCTACCGAGAGTTCTACATACATATATGTATATATGTATGCACATATATGCATACATATATGTATATATGTATATATGTATATATGTACATATATATGTAAAATAAGGTCCATAGAATCTCATTTGTGCCTCCAAATGTCCTTCAGTGTGGGTCTATCCACTGGAGTCTGGTTAACCTACTGAGAGTTCTACATACATACATATATGTATATGTATGTACATATATAAATAAATATATATATATATTATATATGGTCCATAGAGTCTCTTTTGTGCCTCCAAATGTCCTTCAGTGTGGGTCTATCCACTGGAGTCTGGTTAATTTACTGAGAGTTCTACATACATATATGTATATTATATATGCATGTACATATATACATGCAATATATTATTTTTTTTTGCATAGACTCTCCTTTGTCCCTCCAAATGTCCTTCAGTGTGTGTCTATCACTGGAGTCTGGTTATCTACTGAGAGTTCTACATACATATATGTATATTTATATATGCATGTACATATAATACATGCCATATATATAAACATATATATATATATATATATATATTGCATAGAGTCTCCTTTGTCCCTCCAAATGTCCTTCAGTGTGGGTCTATCCACTGGAGTCTGGTTAATCTACTGAGAGTTCTACATACATATATGTATATTATATATGCATGTACATATATACATGCATATATATATATATATATATTGCATAGAGTCTCCTTTTTCCCTCCAAATGTCCTTCAGTGTGGGTCTATCCACTGGAGTCTGGTTAACCAGACTTTCTCTGCCCCTCCCAGCAACCAAGGGTTGCCAAAAGTTCCTTAGATTTTTGGGGTTTCTTATCCACTTCCCTGTGTCCATTCTGGGATTTGCCTGGTTTGAGCTTGCATAGGACTTATGCATGCTGTCACCATTGTTGTGAGTTCATGTAAGTAACTGCCCAGCTGTGTAGGAAACTCTCTGGCTTTTAACAACCTTTTGCCTTCTTTTCTGCAATGATCCAGCTCAGAGGATTTTTTTAACTTACTATGTATTTAACTTGTCCTGGATTTGTTTCTTTGTCTATATAACAATAATATGGCAGTAATGAAGTAGAGAGGCAACATTTTTAAGTTGAGAGCCAAAAGAATCACCATTTCTTTTTTGCTTTGTAGCTTCTTGTTCATTTGAGTAGTAGGAATTGTACTTTCAAAATTTTAGTTCATATTCAAGTTTTGATGCAAGGACTGTGATTTCAAGTTCACTGCATACTTCTGTGTCCACTAGCTTTATTGAGTTTAGTAACTCAGCCTGCTTGTGCATCCTCTTCTAATACTTGTTCTTTGATAAGCTGTCATGTTGGATCCGGGGTCAACTTGTCACACTTCATTGCTCACTACTCTAAATAAAAAGAACTAGAAAAGAGTTTCAGACTAAATATCCATGAGTTTCAGGAACATAACGCCATTCATTCAAGTTGTTGTATAAATACATATTAGTACCATTCCATTTTTGCTAGGCATTAAGCTGAGTGCTTTGGTAGTAAAAAGATTAACTAGAGAGAAAATAAACTTCCTTCCTTCAAGGAACTTAATATGTGTTACGAGTAATTAGTCAATACTGCTAAATAATTATGAACATGACGCTAATAAATAATTACAAACTGAGTCCTAGATACACTCAAATTTATCTCAACTTCAGTATTTGGCACAAGGTAAGGCTCAGTCCTGTCACCAGTATCTTGTATATTACTGTAAAGTTATATATTGTATAACAACAAGAATATATTTTGAGAAATGTATTAGGTGATTTTACTACTGTGTAAGCATCACAGAGCGTGATAATATAAATTTGGGGATTCTATAGTCTATTACACAGTGAGGCTATAGGGGATTACATTTGAATATGCAATTTATTGCTAACAAAAATATTTGTATGTGGCACATAACTGGTTTATCATCATACCTAATTAGTTAAGAAATGCACTGAAACAAACACAGCTTATAGCTCAAACAGTTGTTAACTATTGTCAATCATTTAAAAAATACAGGTAAAGATTACACATACAGTATAGACTATATATATATATATATTTTTTTTTTTGGTCTTTTCGAGACAGGGTTTCCCTGTAGCCCCAGCTGTCCTGGAACTCACTCTGTAGACCAGGCTGGCCTTGAACTCACAAAGATCCGCCTGACTCTGCCTCTGCCTCCCTTTATGTACTTATGTGATGAAATGCTATAAGTTAGTAAAGTGTAAATTCAGCTTATCAATACAAAAGAAAACTAGTACAGATACTGATGATGGTTAAAGCCTTTATATGTATCTATAAAACAATGCTTAAAATTGGCAAAAGTTAAATAAACATGAACGTCACTTTTACATGATAAATGAAAAGAAACAGAATGTTACCCAAGCAATTTTATGAAGAACATAATATTTCTCTGAGCCAAAATAATCATAATTTTTTTTTCTCTATGAAGCAGAATAATAGCTGTTCAATTATGATCTAATTATAATCTCTTAAAACTCACTTGTGTACTTGCACATATAATATTGAAATTATATTTAATTATTGTTTTTAAATTTTAATTGTTTAAATTTGGCGATGAATCACAGAAAAGAAATTTTATTCTATATTGCTTTATCTATTGCAATATAAATGCTGATATTCAGTTGATAGTATCTTCCTGAGATACTATCAACTGAATATCAGCATTGCAACATCAAAGTATGCTATGAAGGAATATAAAAATCATAGCAATGATACCCATAATTGCTTTGCTGCAGATTTAATACAGAGTATGGAATACAGAGAAAAGAAAGCCAGAACAATATATTTGATATTTATTCCTCCATATTGAAACATAAGGAAAGAGATACTATAATCATACTTTAAGACATATTTAATTTGTTTTGAATCTATCAGACATGGATATTTTGTTTTTAATTAATTGTCCATAATAATGGATTCATTTTGGCATTTTCATAAATGTTTATAATATGTTATATTCACCCCCATAACTCTCCATTATTTTGTCTTATTTTCCTACCATTCCCATTTATGCCCTTCAGTTTCCCAGCTATGCTCCCTTTTTTCATGTCTATTTTTGTCTTTATCCAATGAGTTTCATTTGAGATGCTTACAGGAACACATGTACCTAACTTGTGAGTACCAGTGGACATCCCTATATCTATTCACATCTGAACAGCACTAATTAGACTCAGTGGGTTATTAAAAAGAAAAAAAAATGCATGTTAAATGCAGAGAGAGATGTGTTGGCATGGGACAGGTTTTGAGTATATAGTCCTTATATATTTGAAGCTATGAGGTAATATGAAATGACAAATTGAAAGGGAAACAGTGCAGTCTGAAGAACAACTTCTGGTCATTCCAACCTCTGGAGGTAAGGGAGATGATACTGCCAGAGAAGGAGATTGTGTATTGGGAATTCTGACAGTTTGTCTTCAATATATGAAGGATAGGATTATTTATTTATTTATTTATTTATTTATTTATTTATTTGAATGTATTGTCTGCATGCAAGTCTGTGCACCCGTGTCATGCAATGCAGCGGAGGTCAGAAGAGGTTGTTGGATTCCCCTGGAACTGGAGTTCTCCTGGAATTGGAGTTACAGACAGTTCTCAGCCGCAATGTGGGTACTGGGTATCGAACCCGGGTCCTCTGCAAGTACAGTTGGTGCTCTTAACTGCTAGGCCATCTCTCCAGCCCTATGAATGATAGGATTTTAAATAGAATTGTAGGTGTAATGGATTGCCTTAAATGTAGTTACAACACGTTAGTAAGTTCTACCCTTGGAGTACATGTCTATGTATGATATAGTGTTGTTAACTCCAGGTACAGCACTGTATAGCAGCTCTCCAGTACTTACTGATTTTGTGTAACTGAAAATTTGCTCTCTAATAAACGTAATCACTTTTCCCATGTATTGCTCATGGTCCTCTTGAACAAAACTGTGTTCAGATTTATCTGCTCAGTAATTATTCTCAATTTTACTTTGGGTTGTATATGCTGCAAAGTTCGTCTAAAACACTGAAGCTACTGCTTTCTTCTAAGGCCCCCTCAGTGGCCAAGATAGTGATATCATTTTGTTGCCATCAAGAAGACAGCGGGGGACTGATGATGTAGTTCAGTTGATACTGGGCTTGTGTGCATGCATCAAGCCCCGAGTTTGATCTCCAGCAGTTCATGATACTGAATGTGGTGGTACAAATCAGTAATCCCAGGAACTTGGAAGGTGGAGGAAGGAGGGTTAGGAGTTCAAGGTCATTCCTGGATACATAGGGAGCTCATTTTGTGATACATAAGACAAGCCTCAAAAAAGGGGGCTGGAGACATGTCTCAGCAGTTAAGAGTACTATGATCTTCTTGCAGAAGACCCCGGTTCAAATCCCAACACTAAAATGGCAGCTAACAACTGTCTGTAACTCCAGTTGCAGGGTGTTCAAAGCCCACTTCTCTCCTCTGTGGGTATTGCAGGACATGAATGCACTTGTACACTCCCTAATCTTCCTCTTCTCTGTCCCCTCCTCTCTTCTTTCCTTCTTTCTTTTCCTATCTCCCTTCTTGTTCCTTTCTTTGACCCCTTTCTTGCCCCTCCTTTTCTTGTTCTTTTTTGTCCTCCTCTTCCTCCTCCTTCTCTCTCTCTATCCTCTCTCATACTTGGTTATATACTCAAAGCATATAATCACCCTCATAAACTTGTGGTATGGATTGACTAATTAAACTTCTGTGGCCTAGTTCACTATTTATTTCACTAAGGCATGCACACGTTCAGTTAACAGTGTTTCAGATTTCTAGAGTCCAGAATGTTCTCCCTTAAAAAAATTCTGTGCTTTGGCTCTGTCAGTCCAAGTCTAAACTCCTATTATTTTAATCCCATATGATTCATGGGTTTTAGTCATACTCTGAGACATATTTTTCTTTCTTGAAAGCATGCTTTAGATTTCTTCCCCTGGCTTTTGTAATGAAATCTAAATATCTTAACTTACTGGAAATCGCCTTGATTTTCCAGGCTATTGGCAATACTATAGAGAAAAATTTAAAAATAGTCTACATTTACATTAGCTGGGAAAACAAAGTTATTTGATAAAGGCTTTTGTCTGATTAAGATAATATGCTATATAGGAATTCTATATTTTCACTCATTTTTGCAGTTTTTGTTTGTATTTTATTGAAGTTTTGTGCATTTCATACATCATTACTCACTCCAATTTAGCCTCATTTCCCTTTCCATGCCCCCACCCCACCTGAGTTCATAGGTTGTGCCATATATGCCTTGTACCTTTTTCTGAGTCTTTTTAAAGTTTTTCAAAGAAGAGGTTATTGTTTGGGGGTGAATTTACTGTTTCAGTGGGTTCTTTGTCCCAGTTCTTTTTTTACTGTTGTTCCCTCCAATTAGTATTGCTTCAACATATATATATATATATATATATATCACATCTATACTAAAATTATGTCATCTGAAAATAAACTGTATGTTATTTCCAAATCATATTTCAGCATTCTCATTTTTCCCTTTTAAATTTATATTACTCTAAAATATGCCTACATACCTTCCACCCATATACCAAGACTACAAAGCCTGAAAATAACTGGTAAGTTAATTCCAGAGCTTGTTAAGGGATTCACATTATAAGAGCACAGTTGCTTTCAGAAAAAGAGGAATATAACATTAACATTGTTCAGTTTGCCTTACAACTAGGTACTTGGTGCTAGCATCTACAAATGAAGGATATCATTTTTTTTTGTCATTTGTTTTTCTGGAATGGTTTTGGTTCACTTAGCATAATATCTTCTAGTTGCATCCATTTACCTGCAAAGTTCATGATGCCATCTTTTGTTACTGCTGCATAGAACTCCATTGTGTAGATGTACCACATTTTCTCTATCCACTCATTGGTTGAGGGGCACTTGGATTTGTTTTAGCTCTTTGCTATTGTGAAGAGAGCTGTAATAAAAATGTATGTGCATGTATCTCAAAACAGGTCTGTTTTTGTGTCAGTTATTAGGCTGTTTTTATGCCTATAGCTCTGTAATATTGTTTGAAGTCTGCTATAATGATTCCCCCCTACATTGCTCTTTTCACTTAGGGTTGTTTTGGCTATTTGGGGTCTTTTGTTTTTCCATATGGATTTAAGAATTTTTTTCCAAGTCTGTAAAGAAACTAATGGGAGTTTTAATTGGGATTGCACTGAATCTATATATTAATTTGTGTAGAATGGACATTTTTACTATATTAATTTTTCTAATCCATGAGCATGGCGGGTCTTTCTATCTTCTAATGTCTTCTTCAATCTCCTTCTCCAGGGTTTAAATTTTTGTTGAAGAGATCTTTGGTGTTGTATTAGTCACTTTTCTGTTGCTGTAATAAAACACCATGACCAAAGGAACTTATAAAAGGAAGAGTTTATTTGAGCTTACGATTGACGGTTCCAAGGAATTAGAGTCCATTGTGGTGGGAGGCATGGCAGCTGGAGCTGGAGCAGCATGCCGAGGGTCACATCTCGCAATGAGCACAGGAAGCAGAGAGAGAGAGCAACTGTAGACCACGAGGCTTGTTAAACTCACTAAGTCTGCCCCCAGTGACACACTTCCTCCAGCAAGGCCACACACCCCAAGACCTCCAAAAACAGCGCCACCAACTGGAGACAAACGTCTGAATACCTAGAGCCTATGGGGGACACTCATTCAAACCACCACATTCCACTCCCTGGCCCCCATAGGCTCCTGACCATATAAAATGCAAAATGCATTCAGTCCAACCTTAAAAGTCCCCATAGTCTCCACCAGTTTCAATGCCATTCAAAAGTCTACAGTCCAAGTCTCTTCTGAGACTCAGGGCAATCTCCTAAACTGTAAGCTCCTGAAAAAATCAAAAGACAAATTACATACTCCCAATGTACAGTGGAACCGAATACACATTCCCATTCCAAAAGGGAGGAATAGAGGCAGTGAGTGAGGAAATCTGAACCAAAACAAGACCGAAAACCAGCAGGGCAAACTCCAAAGTCCAGTAGCCCCATGTGCAACTTCTGGGACTTGACTTCCAAAGGGCTTAGATGGCTCAGCTCTTCCAGCTTTGCTTGCAACATACATCTCTTTCTTAGGCTGGTACCACTCCCTGTATGCAGTCCTCCTTGGCAAATATCTCACAGGTTCGTGCATCTGAATGTCTTCTTGGGGTCTCCGCTGCCAACCAAACTTCACATTCACAGCTTCATGCAATGGCCTATCAGGGCCTACTTTATTCAGGGACACCCCTGCTGTGCTCTGCCTGACTTGGCAGCTCTCTGAAAACTGTGGAGGAAGAACTGATGACCCTTCACTCTTGAAAACTTCATGCCTCTAAAGCCAGCACCCACGTGAATGAAATTGCCAAATCTGGCTGCAAGTTTGGGATGGAATCTCTCCTACTTTAACCACATTTGCAATTTTTCTCTGCCCTGGACTTGTTGGAGTATAAAACGCTTTCAGTATTTTCCTTTCAAAAGCTGGAGGATTAGCTGGGTGTGGTCTTGCCCTGAAGGTACTGATTCTTTTGTTTACTTGTAAATCTCCAGGCCTCTCCTTAATCACTTTAGTCTCCTTATGAAAGGGAGCCTCTCCTTCACAAGCCTTGGCCCCACCTTTAATCTCCTAGTGCAGATTATCAGATCCAAACTGTACATTCTGATTTCTTTCTGCCCCTATCTTCTCTTCTTCACTGTAGATCTGCACAATATTCACCATTAAAAGCCACACACCACATTTCTTACATTAGGCTGTTTCTTGAAATATCCTCCGCCAAAGACATTAGTCCATTGCTTTTCAACTTAGCATCAGGCAAGCATTTGGGCTGTGGGCAAACTGCTGCCAGACTCTTTATCAAAATATCCTGGTTGCTGCCTAAGTCTTTATTTTCCTCTGGAGCCACATCTTTTGCAGCCATGCTTTCTTCCAGGCCTCCACTAGAATGGCCCTTTAAGCTCTGCTTACAGTAGTCAACAGTCTTTCTAGCCCAAAAGTTTCAAAAGTCTTCCACATTTCTCCAAACATCCACTTGGTCAGGTTCTTCACAGCCAACAGTGCACTCTCTGGTACCAAATTACTGTATTAGTCACTTTTTTGTTGCTGTGATAAAACACCATGACCAAAGGAACTTATAAAAGGAAGAGTTTATTTGAGCTTATGATTGATTGAGGATTCCAGGGAATTAGAGTCCATTGTGGTGGGAGGCATGGCGGCTGGAGCTGGAGCAGCATGCCGAGGGTCACATCTCCCAATGAGCACAGGAAGCAGAGAGAGAGCAACTGTAGTCCACGAGGCTTGTTTAACTCACTAAGCCTGCCCCCAGTGACACACTTCCTCCAGCAAGGCCACACACCCCAAGACCTCCAAAAACAGCGCCACCAACTGGAGACAAACGTCTGAATACCTAGAGCCTATGGGGGACACTCATTGAAACCACCACAGGTGTCTTTGGTTAGGTTTGTTCCTAGGTATTTTATTGTTTTTGAGGTTATTGTGAATGGGAAGGTCTCCTTATATTCCTTCTTCAGTTGCTTATGTAAACAACTATATTGTCTGGAAAAAGAAATAGCACGACTTCCTCTTTTACAATTAGAACTCCTTTAATTTCCCTTTCTTGACTTATTAACCTAGCAAGAGTTTCAAGCACTATATTGAAGAGGAGTGGGGACAGGGGGCAGCCTTGCTAGGTTCCTGCCTTTAAAGGGAATGCTTCTTCCCTTTAAAGGTAGAAACTCACTTCAATATAGTGCTTGAAACACTTGCTAGGGCAATAGGGAAGAAAAGGAAATTAAAGGAGTACTAATTGGAAAACAAGAAGTCAAGCTTACTCTTTTTGCTAACGATATGATAGTTTACTTAAGGGATGCTAAAAACTCCACCAGAAAACTCTTAGAAACGATTAAGAGTTTCAATAAAGTGGCAGGATACAAAATTAACCTAGAAAAATCAGTAGCCTTTCTTTACACCAACAACAAGCAACTGAAGAAGGAATTCAAGGAGAACTTCCCACTCATAATTGCCTCAAAAACAATAAAATACCTAGGAACAAACCTAACCAAAGACACCAAAGATCTCTACAAAAATTTTTTAAACCCCTGAACAAGGAAATTGAAGAAGACATCAGAAGATGAAAAGACCTCCCATGCTCATGAACTGGAAAAATTAATATAGCAAAAATGTCATTCTACCCAAATTAATATACCAATTCAATGCAATTCCAATTAAAATCCCCAGGACATTCTTCACAGGCTTGGAGAAAAGTCCTTAATTTCATTTGGAGAAGCAAAAGACCCCAAAAAGCCAAAGCAACCCTGAGAGAAAAGACCAATAAAGGGGGAATCTCTATACCCGACTTCAAACTATATTACAAGGCTATAGTCATAAAAAACAGCTTTGTACTGGCACAAAAATAGACCTGTTGATCAATGGAACAAAAATGAAGATCCAATCTTGAGCACATACAATTTTAGCCACCTCATATTTGACAAGGGGGCCAAGAGACACAATGGAGAAAAGACAGCTTCTTCAGCAAGTGGTGCTGGCAAAACTGGATCACCACTTGTAGAATGAAATTAAACCCCTACATCTCACCCTGTACAAAAGTCAACTCCTGATGGATCAAAGACCTCAATGTGAAATCCAAAACTCTGAAAATGATAGAAGAAAAAGTTGGCAGTAGCCTACAAGACATATGTGTAGGAAAAGACTTCATAAATCAGACAGCAGCTGCGCAAGAATTAAGGTCAACAATTGACAAATGAGACCTCATTAAGCTCAAAAGATTCTGTACCTCAAAAGAAACAATCAATGAAGTGAGGAGAAAACCCTCAGAGTGGGAGAAAACCTTCATGGCAGATACATCTGACAATGCATTGATTTCCAGAGTATATAAACTACTCAAAATACAGAGAAGAAAATAAATGACCCACTCAAAAGATGGAGCAGAGAGCTGAACAGAGACTTCACAAGTGAGGAAATAGACATGGCTGAGAAACATCTTAAAAAGTATACAACATTGCTAATAATTAAGGAAATGCAAATTAAAACTACTTTAAGATATCATCTCACTCCAATAAGACTGGCTAGGATCAAGAAAACAAATGATATCAAGTGCTGGAGAGGTTGTGGGGAAAGGGGAGCACTCATCCACTGTTGGTGGGAATGTAAACTCATACAACCACTATGGAAAGCAGTGTGGAGAACCCTTGAAGACTTGGAATGAACTTGGTACCTGACCCAGCCATACCACTCCTGGGTATATATCCACAAGACTCATCTTACTGTAGAGATACCTGCACAGCCATGTTTATTGCAGCTCTCTTCACAGAAAAGTGCTGGAACCAACCCAAGTGCCCCTCAACAGACGGTGGATAGAGAAAATGTGGTATATCTACACAATGGAGTTCTGTGCAGCAGTAAAGAAAGATGGCATCATGAGCTTTGCAGGTAAATGGATTTAGAAGATATCATGCTAAGTTAAGTAACACAGTCCCAGAAAAACAAAAGACGGATGAATGGTATCCCTCATCTGTGGATGCTAGCCTCAATTACCTAATTGTATAGCAAACTGAGCAATGTTAATGTGATCTGAAAACAACTGTGCACTTAGATTGTGAATGCCTTAAAAATAAATAAATAAAAATCAAAATAATAAAAATATATTTTATAAGAACAGTAAAAACATAAAGGGAACTTTTCTCCATTTAAGATGATGTTGGCTGTGGGTTTGTTGCATATGGCTTTAATTATGTTGAGGAATGATCCCTCCAGTCCAGTACTCTCTAGGACTTTAAACATGAAGGGATTCTGGATTTTGTCAAAGGCCTGTTCTCCATCAAATGATATGATTGTGTGGTTTTTGTCTTTCAGTCCATTTATGTGTTTTATGATATTTATTGATTTACGTATATTGAACCATTCCTGAATCTCCTGTATGAATCCAACTTGGTCATGATGGATGATCTTTTTGATGTGGGTCTGTATGCAGTTTGCAAGTATTTTCTTGAGAATTTTTTGTGTCTATTTTCATTATAATGAGATAGGTTTATAGTTTTCTTTTTTGGTTGTGTCTTTTCCTTTATCAGAGTGATACTGCCTTTGTAGAAGGAATTTGGGAGATTTTCTTCTGTTTGTAGCCTTCTGAACAGATTGAGTAGTAGTAGTTGTAAGTTCTCCTTAAATGTTCTATAGAATTCTGCCCTGTAACATTCTGGGGCTGGGCTTTTTTAGTTGGGAGGTTTTTTTTATTACATTTTTAATTTCCTTAAATATTATGTGTCTGTTAAAGCTGTCAAACTCTTCTTGGTTAAGGTTTATTGATTTCTAGGATTTCAGATATTCATCCATTTCTCTTAGGCTTTTAAATTTAGTAAAGTATAGGTTTTTGAAGTATTCCCATATGATTGTCTAGATCTTTTTATTGTCTGTTCTGATATTTCAATTTCCTCATGAATTCTATTGATTTGTAGTTGCTCTTTCTTTTGGATAACTGGGCTAGAAGTTTGTCTATCTGGTTTATCCTTTCAAAGAACCAGCTTTTGGATTCACTGATTCTTTGTATTGCTTTCTTTATTTCTATTTCATTGATTTCTGCTCTGATTTTTGTTATTTCTTCCTGTCTGTTGGGTTTAGGGTTCATTTGTTGTTGTTTCTCAAGTGTTTGTAGCTGCAGTGTTAGATCGTTTATTCATGCTCTTTCTGTATTTTTTGTTTTGTTTTGTTTTGTATCTTTGCCTGGTTTTGGTATTAGAATTTTGGAGAATTCCCTCTATTTATATTCTTCTAAACAATTTGAGTAATAATGGCTGTAAGTCTTTTTGAAATGTTTTATGGAATTCTTCCATGAAACCATCTGGCCCTGTCCTCTTTTCAGTTGGGAGGTTTCTTATTATATCTTCAATATCTTCATATATTATGGGTCTGTTGAAGCTGTTGATCTCTTCTTGGTTGAGCTTTAATGATTCCAAGGATTTCAGATATTCATCCATTTCTCCTAGGTTTTCAAACTTAGTAGAGTATAGGTTTTTGAAGTATTCCCGTATGATTGTCTGGATCTTTTCATTGTCTGTTGTGATATTTCCCTTTTCATCACAGATTGTATTGATTTGGAGTTGTTCCTTCTTTCTTTTTGTTAACTGGGCTAGAGGTCTGTCTATCTTGTTTATTCTTTCAAAGAACCAACTTTTGGATTCATTGATTTTTTGTATTGTTTTCTTTGTTTCTATTTCATTGATTTCTGCTCTGATTTTTGTCATTTCTTCCTGTCTGTTGCATTTAGGGTTCATTTGTTGCTGTTTCTCAAGTGTTTTTAGCTGCAGTGTTAGATCGTTCAATTGTGCTCTTTCTGTTTTCCTAATGTAGGCACCCAGGGTTGTATACTTACCTCTTAGGACTGATATTAAAGTATCCCATAGGTTTTGTTGTGTTGTATTATCATTGTCATTCAGTTCCAGGAATACTTTTATTTCTTTCTTTATCTCTTCCTTGACCCATTCATTATTCAGGAGTGTGTTGTTTAGTCTCCATGTGTTCTTGTAGATAGTAGGGCTTATTGCACGGTGGTCTGATAGAATGACATGAAATTATTTCAATCTTTTTATTTGTGGTGGTATTTGTGGAGGTTTCTTCTGTGTCCCAGTATGTGGTTGATTTTGGAGAATGTTCCATGGGGTGTTGAGTAGAAAGTGTATTCTCTGGTATTAGTGTGGAATGTTTGGTAGATGTCTGTGAGGTCTATTTGGTATATAGTATCATTAAGTTTTGATGACTCTCTGTTTATTCTTTGTCCTGTTGACCTTTCCAAAGGGCTCAGTGGGGTATTGAAGTCCCCTCTATGAGTGTACTGGGGTTAATCTGTGCCTTGAGGTCCTGGAGAATTGTCTTTATAAAGTTTGGTGCACCAGAGTTTGGTGCATATATATTCATGATTGTGAAATCTTCTTGGCCAATTGTTCCTTTGATAAAAATGTAATCACCTTCTTTCTGTCTTCTGATTTCTTTTACTTTGAAGTCTATTTTGTCTGATATTAAAATAGCAACATCTACCTTCTTTTTGGTACCATTTTCTTGGAATATTTTTTTCCATCCTTTCACTTTAAGGTGGTGCCTACTCTTGAAGTTGACAGCATATAGATGGGTTCTGTTTCCTAATCCAATCTCCCAGTCTATTTCTTTTGATTGGGAAATTTAGTCCATTAATATTAATGGTTATCACTGAAAGATGTGTGTTGCTTCCTTTCACCTTATTATCCATTTGCATTTTTGGTCTAGGTTTCTACTTCTGCAGTTATGCTTTTATTAATTTCTCTTTCTAGATGCCTGGGGATAATTGCTCCTTTCTTCTGTCCTTTGAATTGCTTCAAGTATTTTCTGAAGAGTTGGTTTTTGGGACATATATTCTATCATCTTGTTTATGTCATGGAAGATTTTTCTCTCTCCTTCAACCATAATCAACATTTTTGCTGGGTTTAATAACCTGAGTTGGCATCTATAATCCTTTAACACTGGGAGTGCTTTGCTCCACATTCTTCTTGCTTTCATAGTTTGCACTGAGAAGTCAGTTGTAATTGTGGTAGGTTTCCCCTTATATGTAACTTGTTGTTTTTCTCTTGTGGCTTCAGAATTTTGTCTTTGTTTTGGGCATCTAGCATTTTAACTATGATATGGCATGGAGAGTTTCTTTTCTGATCTTGTCTCTTTGGAGTTCTATGTGCTCCTTGTATTTGTATTTGTTTGTCTTTATTTAGTTTGGGGAAATTTTCTTCTATTATTCTGTTGAAGATCTGGTCAATACCTTTCTCTTGTGGTTCTTCTCCTTCCTCTATCCCTATGATGCAGAGGTTTGATCTTTTCATAGTGTCCCACAATTCCTGGTTGTTCGAATTTTGTGTATTTTTAAAATTTTCATAATCTTTACTTGAGGTATTTAGTTGTTCTGTATTATCTTCCAGGTCTGATATTCTTTGTTCTGCTTCCTCCATTCTACTTCTGAGGCTTTTTCCATTCCTTTCCTCTTGATTGGATGAGTGTTTTATTTCCTTTTTCATTTCATCTTCTGATTTCTTTAGTATTTCCACTTCCTTTTGGAGCTTCTCAATCTCTTCCTGTAGCTCTTTGCTTCTCTGGTTGGTTTCCTTATCTTTTTCAACATGAGATCTTTTCAGTGTTTCCACTTCCTTCTGGAGTTTGTCATTGTCTCTCTCTAGGTCCTTCTTGAGTTTTTCATTCTCTCTCCTTAGTTCTCTGACTTGTTCTTTATATTCTTTAATTTCTTTGAATATGTCTGCAGTTGTTCCTCTAAGATATGTGTCCTGGGCCATCCCCAGGGGGATCCCACTATAGGAATCTCCCAAAGAGTTGGTAGAGTTTTGTGTGAAATTATCCTGCACCATTCCCATGTTGTCCCTTCTTCGTGTCCCTGGCATGTGGGTTTCTCTTTGCCTGTATTCCAATGGGAATCCCAAATGCCTCTCCTCTGTGTTGAAGGCTTGCTTTGCTTGCCTCCTTCAGATGCCTTCTTTTTGTTTAATTTGTTTTTCTCCTTGCTTATGGAGTGTTGACTTGTCTTAGTTTTAGGCTTTCTATTGGAAGTCTAACTCTTCCTTTTCTGTTCTGAAGGTTCTCCAAAGAATCCACTTGGACACTCCCTTGGCAATTCCAGTTGGCTGGGTTGAGGGAGTTATGCCTGTTTAGCCTGCACCCCGGTACTCTGTGCTTCAGGTGGTCCTGGGAAATCCTCGATCTAAGCTCTGTGCAGTCTGATTTTTTTTTATTAAGTGATATTCTTTTCTGTGTTCTAAGATGCTACTTATGACAGTTGAAATAATAGTGTCTCAAAATTTCTGTTTACCAGTTTTCTCAATGAATTGATCAATAAGTAGTCTAAGGGTATAAAACTGCTTTCAAAACTGAACACAGTATGCATAGCATGGTAACATTCATAAGTGTCTATATCTATAGCCATATTCATCTCTATTTATATCTATCTATCTATCATCTTTCTATATGTTTATCATTTAGAATCTATAAATCATTGTCATCATAGATCATCTGTTTACCATCTGTCTTTCATTTATTATCTATCTACCTCTAATCTATTATCATTTGCTTATTTATCTATCACCTGTGATGTATCTATAAACTATCATTTATCTATTTACCATCATCATTCTATTTATTATTTATCTATCATCTAATATCATCATTTATGTACCTATAATCATCACCATCATCATCATCATCATCATCATCATCATCATCATCATTATCATCTCCTTCTCTACCTGACCACAGAATATTTCAATGAGTTCAGAAAACAAAAATAATTCTCTTTCTATTCTTGAATTAATATTCTAATCATTCGCAACTGCTCTGAGTAGAATTTGTGTCAAGCCCAGAGTAATTTCTGGGCACTCTATCCCCTTTGAGTTTATCAAAGCAGTCTGGATATTGACTGAATTTTTTCTGCTATATTGTTTCATTTCCAGATAACAATTGTAAATATCAAGATATAAAAGTTTATAAAAGCTGCTATAATTTCAGACTATAGACTGAACTTTACCTAGTACTCTAAAACCTTCCCATCTTATAAAATCTGAGTTGCAAAATCACAGGCGATGTACTTAAATAACCTAGCATTTATTCCACAAATTCAAGAAGATAAGGTTTTAAACAGAGGTGTGTGCCTTGAGATACATACAAAGAACTGCCCTCCAGCATTATGTGGAGGCAGGCAGGAGAGGACAGGTTTTTTTTTTTTTTCCTTATGTGTATGAATGTACTGTCTGCATGTAGGTTGGTGCACCCTTGTCACGCAGTGCTGTGGAGGTCAGAAGAGGGTATCGGATTCCCCTGGAACTGGAATTAAAGATGGTTCTTAGCCACCATGTGGGTGCTGGGAATCAAACCCGGGTCCTCTTCAAGAGCATTCAGTGCTCTTAACTGCTGAGCCATTTCTCCAGTCCTGAATCATTTTTATTTTTAATTTATATGAGTGTATTGCCTTTAAGTATGTGAGGGCATCCATACAGTACAATGCTCAGGGAAGTCAGATTGCCTGGAACTGATGTTATGATGGTTGTCAGCTGCCATGCAGGTGCTGGGAATTGAACCCCAGTCCTCTGCAAAAGCAGCCAGTGCTCTTAACCACTGAGCAATCTCTCCAGACCCAACTGAAACTTTTTTTTAAGATTAATTTTTATTATTTTTAGATCCTGCCTGCATTCATGCATGCATGCGTGTGTGTGTGTGTGTGTGTGTGTGTGTGTATGCATGTGTTGTGAAGTTCAAAGGCATCTCTGTGGAGCTAAAGTTACAGTTCCCAGCACTCAGGTGCCACCCACCTGAGTGCTGGGAACTGAACTCAGGTCTTCTGCAAGAAAACTATGCTTTCAAACACTGAGGCATCTCCTCAGCCTGCACTGAACTGAATTTTTATAGATTTAAATTTCACCAAGGACTTCATCACATCTTGCATATTGGATAATAATATTAATTTCTTCATGTTGAAATATTCCTACCAGTAATATGTTCTTTGGATATAATAAAAACACTAATCCTGGCAAGATGATATCACCAAGCTGCAAGTATGTAGCCTTGACCCAGGACAATTCTCTAAGACTTGAATGCCCTTTCATCCAATGTCAATAAATTTTTGAAACAAATGTGGATAAGTATGAGGTTTTTAGTAATTATCCAGGGAATATTATTTTCATATTCATATTAAAGAATGCATTGAACTTTAGTTACCATTTACTTCTTAGCTAATATAATTCCTTTATAGAACTTCAAAAAAAAACTGAATTTAAATGTTTTGGTTTTTTACAATTACTTGAGTGTCTAATATCTGTTCCAAATTCATGTTAAGTACATTTTGATAAGGTGAAAGTATAATAATAATGATAATGAAAATGGTAAGCACATTTCAAGGAGTTTTATAAATCACCATTGCAAATATATGTGATCTAAAATATTGAAAAATGCAGGAAGAGGTTGGCAGTGGAAAAAGTCATTTCACGTGGAATAATGTGAAATTCAAAAGGAATCAGGAAGTAAACTTTTCACTGTTTTTCATCATAGGGCTTCCCTTGTTAGCTATTTTAAGAGAAATAATCCATTATAGAAACTTGAATTTGAACCAGCAAATTCTTTGAAATGTAATTAAATTTAGCTACTTGATGATCATGATCAGTTTATGGAACAGTCTAAATATGAAGGTGCAAATATGTTTATTTCCTTCCAATTTTTGCCTTAAAACTAAAAATTTATTAACTTTATACAATATATTTTGACCATATTTAGATCTCCTCCCATATATGTGCTCCCCTTTGGAACTCCCACTATTTTTCTGTACTCTAATGTATATTATATATTATACATATATGTATACATATATATTACGTAATACATATATCATATATATATGAAAGTCTATAGAGTCAGGTTTATGTTTCAAGTGTTCTTCAATATGGTTTCATCCAATGGAGCCTAGTTAACTACTAAGGGTCTCATTCTTTTTTAAAAATTTTTATTGAGCGCATTTCATACAACATTTCTTAATCAAATTTAAACTCATTCCCCCATCCATCCCCACCCCTCACCCCCACCCCCCATCAGCGCCCATGGATTCTATCATACATAAGTCCTGTCTTGGATCTTTTTCTGGATCTTTTATAACCTTTTTGGTGCACAGGTTTACTCTTTTGGTCAGTTCTTTGAATAGGTTTTCCTCTCTCTTTTTCTGTTCCCATTTGATTTTATATTATTCCAAAATATGCACATATACACTCTACACATAGATCAAAATTACAAAATCTGAAAGTAACTATAGGTTAATTCCAAAACACATTTAGAGATCCACATTTTTTTTTTTTTTGGTCTTTTTGAGACAGGGTCTCCCTGTAGTCCCAGCTGTCCTGGAACTCACTCTGTAGACCAGGCTGGCCTCGAACTCACAAAGATCCGACTGCCTCTGCCTCCTGAGTGCTAAGATTAAAGGCATGCGCCACAACGCCTGGCGAGATTCACATTTTAACAGTAAAGTTGCATGCAGGTAAAAAGAAATATAACTTTATGCTCTCTTTTTTTAGAATATGAATATGAATACTCCTACATGATAGCACACACCATAGGATCACATAAGGATAAATTATGAATGGTTGTAGCATATATCAATAAAAAGAGAAATATTATTTTACAAAATATTTTTAACTGTTACATATAATCTTTTTTTTTAATTTTTTTTTTATTTATTTTTGTATGTGTATGAATGTATTGTCTGCATGCAGGTCTGTGCACCCGTGTCGTGCAATGCCGTGGAGTTCAGAAGAGGGTCTCGGATTCCCCTGGAACTGGAGTTCTCCTGGAATTGGAGTTACAGATGGTTCTCAGCCACCATGTGGGTGCTGGGGATCGAACCTGGGTCCTCTGCAAGAGCGTCAGTGCTCTTAACCGCTAGGCTATCTCTCCAGGCCGGCAAACCTCATTCTTAAATGAGTCTGAGTCTCCCCTACACGGCAGTCATCATTTTTAAGCAGTTCTTCAGATAAGGTTGGGGTTTCTTACCCACTTCCCAAGTTTATGTTAGGATTTTGTCTGTCTTGAGTTTACATGGGACTTGTCCAAGCTATCAGCATTGCTGTGAGTTCATATGAACTCATAACTGATCAGCTGTCTGGAAATCTGTTTCCATGTGAAAACCACCTCTGGCTCTTACAAACTTTCTGTCTTCTCTTCTGTGATAATCACTGAGCTTTGGGAGGCAGAAGTTGTTACATGTGTCCCATTCAGGAAGAAGCAGTCTGCAGCCTCTTTTTTTTTTTTTTTTTAATTGAGCATTTGTACAACTCATACAATGGTTCTCAATCAAATCCAATCTGCCCGGGGCCCCAACCCCCTATTACAACTCATGCATTAACACATCCAAGCTAAATATAAATCCTTTCCAGTCAAGCTCCCAAACTCAGACATCCTTCTGTGCAAATAGATCTGCTAGAGTTTAGTCAGCATATCTAGGAATCCTAGGTAAGGCATAATCTGCCTTACCCAACTGTACACAGTCCTTGTAGCTCTCAGTCCAGGGTCAGTCCCCCAACCGTTTCCCTTGCTCTACTTTGAGACCTTGTCCCAGTTGGCATGGGTCCTGTGCCTGATGCCAGCATTGCCACAAGTTTACATGTGAAAGCTTATGGTCGACTGTAAGTCACTGCTTCTCTACGTTCACGGACCAGCCCTGTCTCTGACCATCTTTCTGCTCCCTCTTCCGCAATGATCCCTGAACCATGGGTGGGTGAGGTTTAACATAGGGACCCCATCCAGGGATTCACATTCTGGAGGCTCCCATTCTTTGAAGCTTGACTAGTTGTGGCCTTCCATTTTCATCACACTCCATTGTGTAAGTATGCTTTACTACTTAGAATTGAGCAGTGCACTCGTTTTCTCTCTGCCCCTCATTCTGCGTCCAGAGGTTCAATTGCAGATGTGTCTCCTAGGAGAGGGGACTTTTCAGAAGTATATTTTCTGTGTCTGTCTAGTTGTGGGATTCTGCAGTGGCCTCCAACCGTTGCAGAGTACTTTTTGGATGAGTGGCATACAATATGCTCATCTATAAATATAAGATTCCTTACCAAGTGAATGGTAAGAAATTTCATTTGTCCAGAGATAGGACATTCCTGTATCATATATTCCAAATTCAGGTTTGCATATTCAAATTAATCTACCTTAAAATTTTGGTTTCATTCCAATCTAGTTTTCTGAAGTCCCTAGGAAGTTGTTTAATCTTCCCCCTGCCCAGTTGTTCCCTTTGTTTTCCTCCTTCATGGACCTTTTTATTATGTGTATGTCAACAAGCTTTCAAAACAACCACTTAATTCAGTCAATTCAGTGAAAAGGAACTCAGTCGAGCCAGTTGCTAGGCTCCCTGTAGACAAAACATCCAGCTTATTGACTAGATGTTGTGCTTCCCCAGTGTTTATTTTGGCATTATTTAGACACAGCCTTTGTTCACTTGCTCCTTCTTCTCTTCCATTACTGATTCTTCTCTAATTGGTTTTGTATTATCTTTGTTGGCATTGTTTTAGCTTCTTTCTTCTGGATTATTTAAACAGATCTATTTAAAAATGCATTCTTTCATTAATCTATGTGATATGTCCTCTAAATGGTTTAACACAAGGCATATAGGCTATTTTTTTTTTGATATTCAAAGTCTGTGCTCAACTAACTTTAGTTAAAGTTTGAATTGAAATAAAATTGAAGGCCATGTGTACCAGCTTATTTATTTCTAACCTCAGAGCCAGGTTTCTAGTATCCTTAGAAATACATGTTTGGCCACAGAGAGAAAAATGAAGTTAATTATCAAAAGCTTGGTAAAAAATAACTTTATGATTTACTTTTTCCCCTTCTTAGGGGCAATTGTGCAATTATAGGATGTGATTTGATAAAAATTTTGTACCAGTTAAATGTTTTTTTTCTGCTCACTTTCTAAGTTTACATGAACAGGAGAACTTGCCCAAAGCAAGGCTTACATATACTCAAACTGAACTCAGTTTGAATCTTGAAGGGAAACTCCAGAATTTCCTAAAGTCTCCATCCAAACCTGTCCTTTTGACATGCAGCAGATGACCTCCCAAAATAGTAACAGAGAAAATAAATCTAATGAAAACAAAGCATCATGTTTTTACCACCATCCATACACCTGCTGCATCTTCATCTGTTAGTCAGCCTATACCCTCTCATAAATGAGAAAGTGCACCTGCAACTCGGCCAGCTCGCCCATCCTCAGCTGGCTCAGGATATCTTCCACTCCCTTCTTCTAATATATAGTCACCTTTTCCTATTACACCAGTTTCTCCATCTCAGTACCATTAGCTCATACATACCACATGTCACCATCTTTAAAGCACAAAAACTTAGCACCTGCTGACTTTACACATTCGTGTGGCTATCCATCTAGTCTTCTCTCCTTAACATTATCTGTAAATAGAATTCTACAAGTGCCTGGAACCCCACATATAGGCTCCTATAGCAATGGTGTCAACACATACAAGACCCATGCAAGCTCACGCAGACAAAAACCCGGCATGGAAATGGAAACTTGTGAAGCAGAGCTCGATCTCAGCTTAAGAAATATTAGCAGCTGATTATTCTTGGTTAAGAACTGGACTTCTTTTTTTGTTTTTGGTATTTTTGAGACAGGTCTCCCTTTAGTCCCAACTGGCCTGGAGCTCATTATGTAGACCAGGCTGGCCTTGAACTTACAAGCTCCTCTTGCTTCTGCCTCCCAAATTCTAGGATTAAAAGAATTGGACTTCTTAAAGTGAGAAGCTCTCAATAGGCTGATAAGAGCTCAGGGGAGGAACTTGAACTGAGGAATGAGGAGGGAAATTAATTTGGCATAATAGGCCTTAACACAGATGACAGAATGTATGAATTCCAGTGGAGGGAGGGGTGGCGTGTGCTGAGGGAGGGTACCCATGGAGAAAGGGGTAGGAAGGTGATTAAGACTGATTGAGATGCTGTGTATGAAATATACAAAATTCAGTCAAAATTTATGCAAAAGGGCCATGTAAAGATTATATTTCAAATGTTTCCTTGCCAGGAGTGGTGACACATACCATTAATCCCAGCACTCAGGAGGCAGGCAGATAGATATCTGTGAATTCAAGGCCAGCCTGGTTTACATGGCCAGTTCCAGGCCAGCTGTGACTAAAGAGAGACCTTGTCTCAAAAAGTCCAAATAAATAAATAAATAAATAAATAAATAAATAAATAAATAAGATGTTTTTTAAGGACTGGAGAGATAGCTCAGCTGCAAGAGTGCTTGCTGCTCTTTCAGAGGTTCCAAGTTCGTTTCCCAGAATCCACATCAGGAGCTTATAACTGGAAACTCCAGCTTCTCAGATCTGATGCTTTCCTTTTGTTTTCAGTGGTACCCAGACACATGTGACAAAACCATATATACATAAATAAGAACAAAATTAATCTATTTCAAAAATATTTTTAATTTAAGATAGCATAAGACTTCCTGAAAAAGTACATTACATTGTAAACATTGTAACCAGACTTCTTTAGAAATATCAGCTTAAATAAGTTTCTGAGGCTGGAGAGATGACTCAGTGGGTAAGAGCACTAGCTGCTCTTGAAGAGGACCAGAGTCAATCCCCAGCACCCACATGGAGCTGACAAACATTGTAACTTGGATTCCAGGGAGTTCTGACTTTGGTGACCATTGAATGACACAAATGTACTTAACACATATGCAGGCAATAAATTGGAACATGTAAAATAAAAATAATATATGAAAACATTTTTAAAAATAAATTTCTATAATCAACATTTAGACCTTCCCACCCACAATACCCTCAAAAAGTTTAAATACTTGGGAACAAACCTAACCAAAGACACCAGAAACCTGTACAACAAAAGTTTCAAACCCCTGAAGAAGATATAAGATGAAAAGAACTTCCATGGTCATGGATTGGAAAATTACTGTAGTAAAAATGTCCATTCTATCCAAATTAATATAGAGATTCAATGCAATCCCAATTAAAATCCCCATGAGTTTCTGCACAGACATGGAAAACAACATCCATAAATTCATATGGAAAAACAAAAGATCCTGAATAGCCAAAGCAACCCTGAGCAAAATGAGCAATACAGGGGGATCACTATACCAGACTTCAAACTATATTGCAGGGCTATAGTCATAAAAATAGCCTGGTTCTGGCACAAAAACAGACCCGTTGACCAATGGAACAAAATCGAAGATCCAAACTTGAGCTCATACAATTTCAGCCACCTCATATTCAACAAATGGCCCTAAAAAGCTCAGTGGAGGAAAGATAGCATCTTCAGCAAATGGTGCTGGCAAAAATGGTCACCATTTGTAGAAAAACAAAATTAGACCCTACCTCTGACCCTGTACAAAAATCAACTCCAAGTAGATCAAAGATATTAATGTGAAACCTGAAATCCTGAAGGTGATAGAAGAAAAAGTGGGCAACAACCTATAAGACATATGCATAGGAAAAGACTTTCTAAATCAAACAGCATCTGCACAGGAAATAAGGTCAACAAGTGGGACCTCATTAAACTCAAGAGATTTTTCTGTACAGGGAAAGAAACTATCAATGAAGTGAAGAGTAAACCTACAGAGTGGGAGGAAACCTTCACCAGTGAAAACATCTGATAGAGCATTAACATCCAGAATATATAAACTTCTCAAAAAACAAGGAAAGCAAATGACTCACTCAAAAGATGGAGTAAAGAGTTAAACAGAGACTTCACAAGTGAGGAAGTAAAGATGGCTGAGAAACATCTTAAAATTTTTTCAACATCGCTACTAATCAAGGAAATGTAAATTAAAACCACTCTCAGATACCATCTCACTCCAGTAAGACCGGCTAGGATCAAGAAAAAAAAAAAAGATACCAAATGCTGGAGAGGTTGTGAGAAAAGGCCAACACTCATCCACTGCTGGTGGGAATGTACAACCACTATGGAAAATAGTGTGGAGAATCCTTAAAAGACTCAAAATAAGCCTACCACTTGACCCAATCATACCACTCCTGAGTATATACCCACAGGACTCATCCTCCCACAAAGATAGATGCACAGCCATGTTTATTGCAGCTCTCTTCACAATAGCAAAGAGCTGGAACCAGCCCAAGTGCCCCTCAACCAATGAATGGATAAAGAAAATGTGATATATCTACACAATGGAGTTCTGTGCAGCAATTCCAGGAGAACTCCAGTTCCAGGGGAATCCGAGACCCTCTTTTGACCTCCGCGGCATTGCACGACGTGGGTGCACAGACCTGCATGCAGACAATACATTCATACGCATACAAAAATAATTTTAAAAAATTAAAAAAGAACCATGGCATCATGAACTTTGCAGGTAAATGGATGAAACTTGGAGATATTATGCTAAGTGAAGTAACACAATCCCTGAAAATCAAAGGATCCCTCATTTGTGGGTGCTAGCACCAAATACCTAGTTTAAGGCAAACTGAGAAATGTTAATGTTATATTTATTTTTATCTGAAAGCAACTGTGTTCTTACAGTGTGAATCCCTTAATGGGCTCTAGAATTAACTTACCACTTATATTCAGAATTTGTAATTTTGGTATATGGGTGGAGGGTATGTAGGCATGTTTTAGAGTAACATAAAATTAACAGGGAAAATGTGAATTCCAAAATATGATTTGGAAATAATATACAGATTTTTAAGATGACATAATTTTAGTATATGTGTTACATATATATGCATATTTTGAAGCAATACAAATTGGAGTGAACAACAATAACAAAAGAACTGGGACAAAGTACTGACTGAAACAGTAAAGTTCTCCCCAAAAGAATAATCGTCTGCATAGAAAAACTTTAAAAAGACTCAGAAAAAGATACAGACATGTATGGCAGAATGCATGAACTCAGGTGGGGTGGGGGGCATGGAAAGTAGAAGGAGTCTAAATTGGACAGAGAAATGATGTATGAAATGCACAAAACTTCAATAAAAATAAATTTCTATTCCAAATCTATCTTGTGGTGCTATGGAGAATAGCATTTGGATACTGTTTTGTCAGATAAGGATACCTTTTTATTCTTGTTGCTAGTATCATTTGTACATTAAGTGTGGGTGATTTCCACCAAGTTAGTTTTGATATTAAAAACATTTGTTGATAGCTGTCTCTGTTTTTAACTATGTCCTTAATCAGAAGTGGTTTTATGGAGTGACTGCCAACTGGGAGGAGTCCAGAATATAGTTCCTCCAGATTTGCAGAAGAAAAGTTTGCGAGAGACAAAGAAATCCTGTTCCCTTTGCCTCTTTGCAGCAGCACTTTGTAGATCAGTCTTAATGTCCAGGACCATTTGAACATGCTGCAGGTGCCAAAATGAACCATAGTGGTGAGTTTGTTCTTGGTCTGAATCTCATCCTGCAGGTGGCTGATGATGCTCTGACTGGAACTTCTACAGTAGATTCTTTCTGATTCACACCTAGCACTGAAGGTTAATCCTGCTTCCTTGAACTGCTCCTACTGGGCAGGTGAGGTTGTGGACCTGTCTGTGGTGCCCATTTGACTCTTGCTTTGTCTGGCACAGGTAATCAGCTGGTTATGCTCTTCCTGAAACTTGGCCTTTCATAATAAGTATATGGATTTCCACTTGCAAACAATTTCTCCCATCCTAGTGCATTAAAAAAACCCTTTCAATATTGATCATATGGAATTTTAGCATAGCTCAACCAAAGTTTAGAATAATTAATGTATTGAACCTTGACAAGGTTTTAGATAATACATGCACCAAATGAAGTTCCTAAAAGAGGCTGTATGTGGGGTTACGATAGTGTTTGCATTCACAAAGCACAGTTTTTCATGATGCACCCTCCTAAAATGAACCAAATCAGCAGCTACTTCTTTGAAAATGGTATATCTATAGGAACAGAAGGAGTTCTTTCTAACAGACGAGAGGTCAGTTACACTGCAGTCCAAGGGATTAACAAAAAATAAACACTATCCACTCTGGGATAAATTCTGTTACCATGTACTAGGCATTACAACAATGTCTTTCTTATAAACTTGAAGTTGTGATTATTTTATAGAATGCAGCTTTCCTGTTGTATGTTATTCAGCATCTGAGAAGGTGAAACCTTTCCTTCTCTATTCAATGAAATAAATAAAGAAGTATGATGGGGGCTACAGATCTGTGAGCTGTTGGTGAGATTTCTTTTAATAAAATTAGTAATTTATTTTCAAAATGTTTTGATTTGTTTTTAAAATAGTTTTATTTTTTCATGCATCTCATATGATAAATCTTAAATATTGGTGTCTTGTAATGAATATCTGAGAAATGATGGGACCAGGTTATTCCATTTCCAGACCTACTGTGCAGCAATTTGGAAATTTTCATTTTGTACGATGCAACTTGCTAAACACAAAACCAGAAATATGAGCCTTGGGATTTAAGGATGTTTGATCAAAAGACTGTCCTAATTTCCTCCTGAATATGAAACTTCTGATAACAGAATATTTGTTCCATTACAAAAGAAAGAAGAGAAATGTCAAAGTAGTTGCTATACAGAAAATTCTGAACAGTCCCAAACCACATCTCAAATATTTCAAAACTTTATTTAGTGTAAATGTAATAAGATAGCAATTGATCAATAAACGAATGTATTCCACATGAGATAATAAGGTTGTTTTTAATATTTAAATCTTTAGGTAACTGAATTAGAAATTCAGCAAGGAAAATTTCAAATTTTAAGTTAGACTTGCATCTGGTTATACTTTTTGAACTACATATAATTAATGATGGGTTAGGAGCAAGGAATATTAGTGTTTATTTTATGTTTTTACCTTAGAGATGTTTAGGCTAGTAAAGCTTTTGTAATTCTAAAATGTCAAAGTATAACCAAACCAAATTATGCACTACATTTGACATTCATAAATTTATCATGAAGCTTCCCAGGTTTCCTGGGTAGCAAGATCACTTTTAGCCTAATCCACCCCTCACTTCTATTTCTTTTCCTCTCCACACCCTCACACATACCAAAAGATTCCTGGAAATTTACAACATCCCAAACACATACCAAAAGATTCCTGGAAATTTACAAAGTATATAAGCCAATATGCATAACTAATATTAGGCATGACAATGCTAAAATTTTTTTTAATCTGTTGATTCCCTGCCTAACAGCTTGTGTGCTGATGAATAAAGCATGTTTTATTTGTGAATGAATCCACAGATCTTTACTTTTTATTTTTTTAATTAATTAATTTTTTAATATATATTTTGTACAAGATTATCAAATCTAGACCCGTGTTCCCCACCCTATGCCCCCACCCCACCAGAGCTCATGTATTCTGCCAAACATGCTTTTCATCTCTTTCTCAGTCTTTCTCGATATTCTCCATGTGGAAGTTGACTGTTTTGAGCAGAAGTTCACTGTTTCAGTCAGATCTTTGATGCAGTCCTTTCTGTTGTTGTTGTTCTTTAGGATATCATCTTACTCCAATAAGACTGGCCAGGATCAAGAAAACAAAATGGAAAGTGCTGGAGAGGTTGTGGGGAAAGGGGAACACTATCCACTGCTGGTGGGATATGTAAACTGTACAGCCACTATGAGAAAACGTGTGGAGAACCCTTGGAAGACTTGGAATGAACTTGCCACCCAACCCAGCCATACCACTCCTAGGCATGTACCCTCGAGACTCAACCCCACCACAGAGATACATGCACGGCCCATGTTATGCAGCTCTCTTCAATAACAAGGAACTGAATCCAACCCAAATGCCCTTCAACTAGCACGTGGGATAGAGAAAATGTGTACATCTACACAATGGAGTTCTATGCAGCAGTAAAGAAAATATGACATCATGAGCTTTTGCATGAAAAATGGCTGGAGCTAGAGACATCATGCTGAATGAGGTAACCCACAAAAACAAACGAAGAATGGTATCCCTCATCTGTGATTGTAGTGCCAATTACCTAGTTGTAAGTATTTCTGTGCAGTGTACCTTGAGCATTTGTCCAAGCAGTTGGGAGTGATGCATACTGGA